>PVLD010025913.1:0-22986 GCA_004027595.1 Dinomys branickii | reverse complement strand
AGGATTAACTGTCTGACTAAATTTGCATGTCTGTATATGGGTCCATCTACAATTCGAAGATATCAATGGATAAAGCAACAACAACTGTTGAGACCATATCACCTTGTCTATAGATTAGTTGTGATTGTACTATTTTCTATGATAATGGGTGTCTGTTTGTCAATATGTTTTTGTACTTTTATGTTTCTAAAATAAAAAAAAATAAAAATAAAAAATAAAAAAACCACTTTGATGCTTTCTGTTGCTTCTTTATTTCATTTATCTCTGCTTCAATCTTTATTATTTCTTGCTCTAACTTTGCACTTGGTGTTTTCTTTTCCTAGTTTGTTGAAGTATAAAATTAGGTGATTTATTTGAGATATTTCTTTTTTAATGTAGCTGTCACTACAAATTCTCCTGTTTGATACTGCTTCTGCTGCATCCCATGTTTTGCATGTGTGGGGTTTCTCTTGTCTGAATATATTTTCCAATTTCCCTTTGATTTCTTCTTTGAACTATTAGTTATGCATCTTCTCCTGAATCCCAAGGTTTACTGTGTGTGTACTAACGTGGAAGGTGATGAAAGTATAATAAATATATGAGAACAGCAGGTGATAATTTTGTGATTTTTTTTTTCAAAAATGTACTTTATATGGCTGTACTTGCTTGCAAAGAAAAGCATCTGGGGAAATGTATGACAACAGATCCGTTAGCCTTATGAGCTGAGTTTATTTCTTTGATTTTTAAATCTTCTTTGTTTATATGTAGTTCCTGTACCCTAGATGCATAGCTGCTACATCATTTTACATTTTACATTTTAAAAGAAAAGGAAAAAGAACCTGGAGATCCAATCAGAAACTAGAAACAACACAAGCAGCCAAAATCAGGTGAAGTAGAAGAGAGTAGCAGTTTTTCAGGTGAACTTACACAGAAGCTGGAAGGGAGAAGTAGGAAAGGCCAAAGGAAATGGTTTGGGAGCAATAATACTGCCGTGGGCTGGGCACACTGAGCTCATGAAGCTGCCCTTGTGTTCAGAGTGGTTTTAGAGTTCATGCCAATTTCTGACTCAGATCTTTCCCCAGGTACAGGACTCCTTCCTGTTCCTCCCTCCCACCCACTTAAATATTACAATTCCTCTTTGCTCCTTCTTGAATTCAGTCTTTTGGACCAGATATTGAGAACATCAAAAATCCTTTGTTTATAACGTATTTCTTTGCCTTAGTTGCACTGTCTGACATTGAAGTACAGCACAGGGATTTATTGAGCTCCCTTTGGAAGCTGCTCAGTGCTGAACTGGAGACTGTAGGATTATATAGAGTTAATACATCACAGTCTCTAACTTGGAAGAGTTCATAAACTAGCTGGAAAGAAAAGATGTTAGAGGACAATATATCACAGGTTAAAATCTAGGCATAAAATGATGTATTACTGTTCCAGTGCCTGGACACATACAGGGCTGAAGGGTGAGGCCACACATGGCAAAAACAAAACAAAACAAAACAAAACAAAACAGTAGGAAATGAAAACAAGAACTATAGGGGACAAGATCCAGAGTTGGGGTTTGGCAGCTGGGCCTAATGGAGTTGAAAGGGCAGTTCTGAGGGGGTGACCACGAGGCCAAGACAGAAAAGTGACTTGTACGATAGGAGAGGCTGGTGGACTGTGTGAAGTACATATTTTGTCACCGAACACCTTACGCTGAGACTCCCTTCATAACCTTGTAAAATAAATTTCCTCAAGGTGAGACTAGTTACCTACCTCCCGGGCAGGCTTTCAACACAGTTTCTGTTATGCAGGTGCCCAAGTAAGGAAATAAATGAAATCTCATTCTGTCCACATTAATTTATGGTTTTATTACATTTGGATTAGAATTTACTTTGCCTGCTGCAGTAAAGCCTATGAGGTTTACATATTTGTATTATAAAGCTGACAGATTTCTTTTGTGAATACTAGACATTTGAATCGGTTCTTATCTGATATATTTCCAATTTCTCCAGGAGTGGTGGGTGATTGGATAAACTACTTCACTTCAAAGCAGAAGAGAGTATTTGATGAACTATTCACAGAGAAAATGAAGCACAGTGAACTGGCAAGACTCCTGGAGGAGATCTCCTAATACAAATGGGAAATGAAACCAACTTTCATTTTCTATCATGCAGAACTTGGGGAATATGTAAATATTTTTCACCTACATGGAAAGCAGATACTGTATTTCTTTCAATGAGAAACAGATAGTTCATGAATGTGTCAAAAGTGTTGTGTATGAGAGACTAGTATTATCATATTTGGTGATAGGAAATTAGAAGTATAAAGGAAATAAATATACAGTTTCTGAGTGGCTGAATTATAGATCTGTTTTCAGGATATACAGCAAAGCACAGGAGATTCTGTCTATTCAGAAAGACCACGTTAGTCTAGGTGTTGCATAAGCTGCATTAATGTACAACAGAAGAAGTGAGAGATTACCTAAAATAATAGATATATTAGAAGAATTTATTTTCTGCCTGTTTGGATAACTATGACCTCCGGACCAAAATTTTTATCTCAACATTCCCTGGTATCTGTGTAAAGATATTCTCCAATGTCATAACAATAATGAGTATAATCTTACTCAGGTGGAAACACCTAGTAGACTATATAAAATGACCACATTCCAACATATTGGTAAAAATGAAAAGCGGAAAGATACTCTGTCATAATAACACTGGTTTGGCATTTCACTATTTTCATTATCTTAATTCAAGTTAAATCACATAGTTCTCTATTTTCCACTTTTAAGTTTCATTTTCCTTGAGACGTTCATAATCACTTGTTGTATTTGAATATGTATGCCTCCCTCCAGAATCACTTGCAGAGTAATTCAATCTCTACAGTTCTTTCCCTCCCATAATGAGTATTATTCTACAACTTTAACTTGGAGGACACTGCTATGAAATTTCAGTGAGCTTATTTAAGGGAGTATTTACTATCTGAATGACAAATATACAAATCATGTTATATTACTTACATTGTCATAATGCCTAATTTAAGGCTTAAAGGCGAATCAAAACTGTATGTCTGAGCTCTGTGCTCAGAGCGGTGGGTTGAGTTATTTGTTTCAGCCGAACACTTTTATTTGGTATGTGGGTGTATTGTGAACCTATATAAATTTTTATTATAAGTTACAAATGTAAAATGTAGTGACAATTCTAGTCTTCCTATAATTATATAACAATCCAACAATAAATTAGAGCTTCATAACTCTTCTGTATGCTCATGTTTGTTACAAATAAAACATATTCTTTTCAATTTAATGCAGTTTTTCTTCAAAACTAACACTTTTGAGGGTTCTTGTGTAACTCTATTTTTCACTTTTTATTTTATGAAAAATATAACATTTCATAAAGAAATAAGAGAATACACTGTGTGTCATTATCTTCAAAGTAGTTAGAGAACAGGTTATAAATCAGAAAGATTCTGACAGAAAAGAAACAAACATAATGCAAAGTTTTCTTTTCAATGAGCTACGATATAAACTAGTGACATAAGTGAAACAGTCTAGCACATATATTAAAATAATTTTGAAGCAGTGGAATATGTAATTTGGGGTAATATTTGAACCGCTCCCAACTTCCCATTTGTTTCTCTCCTCTTTTGCTCAGTTGAGAGATTCACCTACACACTTCCCTTCCTCAAATGAAGGAGGTCACTGAATGACCAAAACAATCAGATGTGATTGTAGTTGTCTCCATTTAACTGTGCTGGAACTGAAATTACCTTGAATGTGGATGCCCGGAGAATGACACAGCTATCAGAGTAAAGCAGGGGAAAGCCGTAACTGTAGAATGGGAGGAACCAAGCTCTGGGACTGTGTATCTTCTTACAATGTTAAAACGATAGCTGAAGTCAAGAGAACTGTAGACTTGGTGACATTATAGTACAGTATAATACTGTGGTAGGAGAGGAAGAGACCAAAACCAATAGACAGTGAAAACTAGATATCTGAAAATGTCATTTATTTAGATATGAAGGTTTGTTAAAATGATGGGGCGCTAGAGGAACTTGGGTGGACTTTTGCCTTGGTCATACTGTCTATTAGAAACTAGGAAGTTGGCTGGCCCCTGGGGGCCCATTGTGAGGTCCCTGAAGGTGGGGTGATGTGGCAATTTGCCTCTAAGTAGAGGATTAACAGGTAATGTAGAAATGAGTGTCTGCATAATGAATAGCCTGGGAATCTTGGACTTCTCTGATAGTGGCTGAGAGAGTTTGGGAAATAAATCAAGACGGATTGATCCTGCTGGTCAGAGCATGCGGTAAATGCAGATACTGTGCTGGCCATTGCTTCACTTGATTTCACTGAAACAGTTCAATATTTTAAACTGTGCTTGATGAAAACCTTCGCCATTCCTTCTTAATTTTCATGAAAGTATTTGCATAGCTAATCTTAAAATTCCCTTCCTGATTAGTGTTTCTAAGATGAGAGTTTGGAAAATGCATTTTGTCAAAGCTTATTCTGTCCTAGTGAGTTCAGGATTAGTAAACAACACCCCAGAGCTGTGTCCTGGTGCCATACGTACGACAGTACAGACGTCCCTCATGTAATGACCGGGTCACTGCTCCTGTGAAAGGAATCAGTCGGCAAATGAGGAATTGTACATAGTACGTGCTTACAATATGCAGGACAAAGAAATGGTCAGAGGAAACTCCAACGTGGTCATTTTGCATTTATTTGCACAACTGTTACATGCAGTACTGTAATATATAACAGAACATAGAACTACAGTACTGTACTGGTCAGTCCAATCAGCAAAAATTACAGTACTGTATTAACGAGTTGTACCATACCAAAAGAAAACACTGAGGCTTTACAAACAAGATTTACAGAACTGTACAAAAAAAAAGGGTCATAAATCCTAGCAGTGGGTGGTAAATCTGAACAGCACACCTTGGTCATAAATTTGAACAGTCATTAAACAGGTAGGTCACTAAATGAGGAATAGCTGTACACATTTTCAATGTTTCTCTCACTAAAGAGGCTAAAAGACAACTAATATATCTGTAAGTGATCACTTATTTTTTCTTTTACCTGCTATAAGTGGGCATAATCAGGTACCATTGTACTCTGCGTTTCATAGGAACGCTGCCTGTCCAGGTTTCACTCACATGCGTTAGGCTGCTTCTGCTCTCGTAGGACAGAGTAAGATGGAGAATGTACAGCTTGATTCTGGTACATTCTTTTGCAATCCAACTTGTCCTTTTCCCACTACCTGGGGCAGATCATGGAACAGAAAGCGCTAGCAGTCACCATTCAAGCTGACCAGGCAGGCTTAAATCAATGCAGGAAATCCAGGAACAGATGTCCCTGGGGTTTTCCTCTTTTCAGAAGTTCCAGATCCGTCCTCTCAAACTCTGACCTCTCCCTTTGCTCATTTACTTCTGTGATTCTTACAAAATAATTTATGGTGTATTTCTTCATCCAAATGGCCTCCCACTATTTCTCTATTGATTACTTTGGTTGCTGGTCTCTCTCCCACTTCCTTCATTTCTCTGTAGTCAGTGATTAAGTCCCAAAGACTAAGGTTTCATTAGTCAGCATGTTTCTCACTTCCAAGAATTTGTCAATGCATTTTCAGTATTTCACTCCCTAATCTGCCTTATACCAGTTCCACGAAAACCTGCTCTGATAATCCCTGCTCCTTGTCCTCTTTATCTTTTATTTTTCTTACTTTGACCTTCCAATGACTTCCCTTATATTTTAACTTCCCACCCTTCACCTTTAGAGCCTTGCATTATTAGGTAAATGTCCATTTTCCTTTCTGGTGTGTCGTGTTCTTGCCAGTTAGAGTCTAGGTCCTAGTCACTTTTGTCTTTTCTGCTGCCACCGTCCAGTAGAGCACTCATAAGAGCTGTTTTGATAAATGTTGGTTATGAGCTGAATTTGTGGACAAACTTAACCTCTTCATTTTCCAGAAAACTCAGTTCGGATACAACAACCCACATCGGATCCTATTTTTGTATTCTCTTAGTACTTCATGTCTGCATTACTTGATTCTTTTTTTTAACCTAATCACATATTATTTTCCATTATTGCTTAGCCTGTTTCACACTGTGCAAGTCTTTCCTTCCCAGTCTTACTGCATGCTCATGGAGAGTTCACAGGAAGCCTCCTGGGGAACGGATGCAATGGTTTCACTACCGAAATTCTTCAGTAAGTGTGGCATTTTAGGACGAATGCGCACACCTCTGTTTCTTTCTCTACCGGCTCAGCATGTGGGTCCTCAGCATGAATGCTTGCTCATTTTATGCATTTAATTCTTTGCTTTGCTTTTCTTCCACTTTACACATAAATCACAGAAAATCAGTGTCAAAGGGGAATAAAATAATGTCCACATTATGTACTTTTACATTAGTTTAATAAAGTGATGATTGATCTTTTTTCTAGATGTTCAGGTACAGAACTGGATAGAGCTGTTCTAAGAATCAGCATAGGAAATAGTTGGAAATGGCCCTTTAGTTACCTTGGATGAGGAACTGGGTGATATGTGAGCCAATGAGTCAGCAATATAGCCAGTACCCCAAGCAGCCAATTAAAAAACCAATTAGAGGCAAACACTGTGCTTCATTTAGATAAAGACAGTTTGGATTATTACCCTTCCAAAGTATGAGGATTGTTATCTCAAGCTATAACAAAGCAAATTTGGATAAATACATGTAAGCAAAGTTTTGTTCCTTGGCAATATTAGCCTTACTAGTTTAAAATCTCTATCACTATTAATATCTATTTATAAGGGTTTACAAATCACTGCTTGTTGAATGGCAGTGTTACCACTATCCTTGGGATGCAAAGGAAATTCTTAGTCTGTTAGTAATCACAGTATAATAAATATGAACCAATTATGTATCTGATAACTATGGGGATGGATAGGTCTAAAATGATGACTTTGTTCAGCTCAATGTTGCTATTTATTTCAATGGCTTATATTAATTTACATCAAATTTGCTCTTATTGAGATGGAGAATATAGGTCTTTAGAGATTCTCCATTATATAGATCGCTCCTTTGTTTTGTGAAAGGCTCCTAGTCATCTGGATCTGTCTGTATAAATGACAGCTAAGGGAAGATTCAGCTGGCAGTGAGAGAACATCTTTCTGATGACTGCAGGGAGATAGTATATTTCTGAGTAATTGCCAAAGGGAGTTTTAATTAAACACAGTAGTATGACCAGCTAAATCTTGCTAGGTGCTACACAGTTGAGCTAGAAGATGATATAAAGAAGTTCATTCACTCCAGACAGAAATATTTTCAATCATCAGTTAAAACACAATGCTAACAATGTGAACAGTGCTAACATTAATTTTGCTGAAAGCCACTTCTGGCAAATTCAATAACTATCTCCCTCTTCTTTTGTTTATATCACAAAGATCAATTTTATTTTATTTTGTGAGACTTCAACTCCTGATTCCAACACCAGGTATAAGGCTTCTGTAGCCCGTGGTGCAAAAAAAATTTTTTCTTCTGAGATGTGTAAAACCAAAGTTGGAATCCCTTGAGCTCTCTACAAAATGCAAATAAAACTGAGGGCCACAGAATCATGAGGCTCTGGTGACAGGCCTCGTAACAGTGCTCTTTCTAAAATGCTACTGAAGCAAAGAGACAGATAAGCAGGCTTCAACAACTAGTAAGTGTGCTAGTCAGGCCTAATTTCATATCTATTCTGTTAGAGATAGGAATTTATAAACTCAAGTAAGTTCCTGGTCTCGATTGTAGGTTTTATCTCTGTAAAGTTTGTCTAGCTCCAGGTTCCTGCTATGAAACCCAAGATATAAAATTCCCAAAGTGGTTATATCTATTTCTGTAAGATGGGAGAATGTCCCCAAGTGACCCCTGGTGTTTACTCACAGCTGTACCTCGCCCTTCCCCAAATTAGCTTCCATGGGGACACTACTCCCAGCATTGGAAAGAAAGAGGAATATGGGTGCAGGGTGCCCATGGAGGGTAGGATAAACCACATGCAAAATGTACATCATTTCCTCAGTCACCTCATGTCCGCTCTTTCTATGAACTCCTTCTCTTCGGCACTCCTTCCATCAGTGCTCCAGGCCCCCTGCTAACCAGGCGGAAAGGGATTTGCACGTGGGAGCATGAGCTCATTGTTTTTCCAGGTGGCAGAGGAAGAATAGGGAACCCTTTAGAACGGACTACAGGTACTGCACCAAATCCCGGAAATACTAATGAATAAGCCGGACAGTATTGGCTTTTCAAAGCTTTCATCTGGAGACAGAGTGATGACCGTACGGGAAATACATAATGATAGAACTCCAGGGACCTGGATCTTCGTGTGAGGGTCAGGGATGGGGTCCAGAACAGAGCCCCAGAGATTGCAATTGGGAAGCAGTGGCACGGTGGGTCACAACTGTTCTGGGCCAAGTGTACCCAATGTGCCCACACAGGCAATCAGGTTTCCTCTCAACAAATGTGACCCTCTCACCATGTAGGGCAGCAGTTAGGAAAGGGAACATGGCTGAAGTTGACGGCCCCTATCAGCGATGGCGCATCTTTTAGAGATTTCCGTGATAACAAATGATGGCTGACTGTGGCGTGCGTGCCATAGGTTTGCCACCATTGCAGCATGGCCCCTGACATCTGGTTCAATCCTGCCCCGTCTCTGGATCTAGAAAACCAGCCACACTTTAATTCTGCCTGAAAAAATAGTGTGTTAATTTACAAAATTTTTTCCTTGGTGTTCCTTTCCCTGCCCTGGATTCTTACGCTTTAAAACTCTTATGTTTTTGCAGAATATCAGCAGGAAAGTCAATCGCCTCTGACACACTTGTTAAATATTCAGCTGGGGAATCGTTGCTCGAGAACTGTGCATTTCAGCTCTGCCTGTAGATGAGAATCACAGGGGATAAAAAAAATGTTAGCACCCCCTCTCTGGGCCTCACCCCAGAGATTCTGATGCAATTAGCCCAGCTTAGTTCTGGCCTCTGCATGTTTTAAAACTCCCCATGGTGACTCAAATGAGCCCTCGGGCTGAGAACACCTGAGTTAGAAGAGCGTTTTACAGATGAATAAGTGTGTGTCCAGAGGAAGGTGGGCAAGAAGAGACCACTGAGGCCAGCTTGGTACTCAGGAAGAAGATCTCCAGAGAGAAGGGCTATGGCGTGATCCGTGGGCCAGGGTTCTATTCCTCTGCACCTTCAGAGGGCCATCCTCTCTCCTCAATTCACTGTCCTAGCTATTTAGTGATTATTACACGGAATTTTGGTGCAAGTGGCTAAGGAAGCACACTTTGAGGAAATACCACCTAGTCTAGATCTTCACCAAAGCTATAATGTGTTGCCTTAGGAATGTTCTGGATCTTCTCTGTGGTATCTGTCTTTTGGTTGTTATTAAAGTCCCTGTGCCTTCATTTCATGTTTATAAAAGAGAGGAAATAAAAGATGTCTAGAGGCCATTTTAATGACTTATAAGTAACAGAACTGATAGCTTTGGAAGTATGTCTTTGTTTGTAGCAGGCCCTAAGGCAGTCGGCCAGTTGTGCTATATCCTTCTCTGCCACCCTGGCTCCTTCTCTTAATTCACTTAAGGCTAACCCCAACATTGCTAGAAGAAGCTGCATCCATGTGATTTGTTATAAAGGAAGACATAACTCCTACAATGGTACTTAATAAAGAATCTCCTGGAGTGGATATTAATTGCTGCATGAAGCTTGAACAATAAAAACATGTTATTAAATCACATTAGACTCTTCATTAGGTTTTTCCAATCAGTTCGTGGAAACTCCATGCTTTTAAAGCTAGATCTGTGATGACACCCAGTGGCCAAAATGTGAACCATGAAGATTTTTAAAAGAAAGTAGTTTCCTCAGTGTTTACAAACACTATTTCATCTGCTTTACCTTTACATGTTGACAGCACTCAGTGTCAAAGCATGAAATGGTTACATATCAGATATAACACTGTGAAATACAGACCACAAGTGGTATTTTCAGTTGTAAATTTCCTTACCAGTTCAGGGCAACAAGGACTTCAGGTCTTAACAGGGTCATAGTCATACACACATCTTTTAGACATAAAGAAAGTGATTTATATCAGTATACAGCAAACAGGCAACATGCCAGAACCAAGAGAGTGCATTAAAGATAAGAAAGACTTTACAACAGTCACATGTGGTTCTTTAAATAATTAGGAAATAATTAATGTGCTTAGCAATTCAGGAAAGAGTAATGACTTTACCCTGTCCCCACCCCACAATGATAGAAGGGGAAATTACCACAACAGTAATTTTGCACATTCATTCACTTACTAAATATCAGAAACTACTTCAGATGAGAAGGGGAAAAAAGGAGGGGAAGAGGGAAAGGGAAAGAATGACAGGTTTGTGAAATGGTGCTGTTGGGATCACACCTGCAGAAGAGCCACAAGGAGGGACCAGTAGTGAGAGGGAGAGGTGAGCTCTTCTACACTCCTTGTGAGATGCCAAGTGACCTTGAGGAGAGCTAGGAAGCTAGCCTGGCTTCTCAGCGTTGTCCCTTCCTGGGCCAAGTGGGCGGGACTTTTATCCTGTGTCCATTCAGTCATTGGAATGGGCTTCGTCCTTGAGAAAGTGTGTTTCCCAGGTGAAACAGTTCCAAGGAGAGCTGACAGCTGAGGCTTACGTACTGACAGGCCTCCCAGCAGTTGAGCAGATAAAGCCTTGAGTCCCTAGGGCCATGTGCACAGCCCATCAAAACATCCGCCACACTGAACCAACTGCTGACCGCAAAACGCATAGGCTTCCAGCAAGCAAATGGATACCCCAATAAATACCTAGAGTGTGCGAGAAGAGTGGACTTTAGGAGAATAACAGGCAAGGGTTAGAGAAGAAGAGGACCGATGCTCATTTCTTTGGGCTGCATCACCAGGTTAGAAGGCGGGAAGGACAGCAGAGAAAAATGTGTCACTCAGATTGGGACGTGTTTAGCTTATTCTATGTTCAGGTTAAAGCTACTCTAAATTTACACAGGGAACAAAAAGTACAAAACAGACAGCCAAAATGGTGTTGCAACAGCAGGAACACTGAAACAGCACCCAGGATTTGGAGGCAGATTTATTTACATCGATGAGCAACGATGGGGATCATTCCCAGAATATCAGGCCCTGGTCTCTGGGGGTCTAGGACTTATGTGGGATAAGCAAGCAGGAAGTGCAGAGGCAGAATGGCTTTTCAATTGGGGATTGGTTTATACAATGTGCATCACAGTGACCAGCTGTTTCTAAGAGACAGAAGCAGTTGGAACTGGAACAGGAACTATTACCTGGGCAACGAAGAAGCTGAAATACACTGGGGGTGCGGGTGGCCCCTTTTGCTACTGTCACAGAACAGATTGGACTAAATGCGCATCAGGCATTCAGAAGGCAACACAGAGATTCAACATTTTCGTTTGAAGGTCATCTCCAGTTTGGTTCTGTTGTTTCTGGTTTTGCTTTGTCTAATCTTGCATGCCTCTAAAAGTGAAGTATAGAGTGGAAGGAGCCATCAGAAATGAGATTAGAGAAAGGAAGTCTTTTCTTCTCATGCTAACAGTGAGTTATTGAGACAACTTTCTCATAAATCATCAATCTCAGCCTGGAAAGGACATAATAGGGAATGTCAAGAGATAAAATTGCCAGATCAGCAGAAGATCAGACCAGAAAGGAAACTGGTAGAATAGGCTCAACATTTTCTTAAGAGTGTAGAGAAGGATTGGGCCAGAATGTCTCTGTGAAACCTGTCCCCCAAGTCTCAAGAATGGTCACTGACTGACTGCCTGACAGAAGGGGTCCCATGATTTATTAATAGGCTTGTATATTTTCTAAATATAAACTAGATTTCCTAAAAAGACCCATTTTACAGCATTTTATAAATTTACCCTGTAGTTAGTATCAAAGTCCACTAGGTAGTGCTCTGATATTTCTTCTTAGCAAACCAGGGCAGTGAAAACAAGGCAAGCAAGGCTAAATGTAGCATTCCTAAAACACAAAGATCAGACCAGCAAAAGTAAAATGTCCCATCAAAGAAATATGATGTGTTCATGGTCTCAACTTAAATTTCCATCATTTTAACAAAAGACAAGAGACAGCTGACAAAGGTGAGGCAGAAGGTTCAAAGCATGAGCAACTGACAAATACAATGCTTATAATTCAAGATATGAGCGTTAACGCACAGGGATGACAATTTTGATTACCTAAGTGAGTTCCAATCCAGAATCTATAAAACAAAAGCAATTGCTTCCCTCTGTCCAATTACCTCTCTGGGACTTCCCAAATGATAGAGGAAAAGATATCCAGACCCCTGGATATGACATAAGGGATATATTGTAACTCTCAACCTGTTAGATATCTGACACAAGGAGTTCAGGTTCCCTAAAATCGAAGAATGAATTTTAGGGGCAATGGAGGTTAAGAGTAGGAAATATTGAGGGATAGAAAGCTCCTGCTTCAGAGGGACAGGAACAGACACCTGGAAGGTAGACAGACTGTCCAGGGCCCCACTTCTCAAGGGAAGTTTTATAGAGCACAGCTATCATCAACCAATAACATTATAAGCATAGCCACTTAGGTAATACTGATCTAATGGGGATGCAAGTCAGTCACAAGTGTGCATGGCAAGAACAAAGAACTTCTCAGGTAGGTGACAGCTCTGGGGGTCTTGGGCGCCCACTGAGGTGACTGATCCCTATATAGACTTTATTAGACTATAACACCAATGCAATTTTATGCAGTCTTTTAGGCCCAGCTCAAATTTCACCTCCTCCTGAGAATTTTTCCTATTTCAATGTCTTGAAGGACTTCTGGATGATTATCTTACACAAAACAAAAATTCCTTTATGGAACTCACAAAAAACTGAATGATTTTGAGGGCTTTCCAGACTCACCCCATCCTTTTGTGCCTTACTATCTTTTTATTTGCAGGAAATATCAGTGTTTTGAATATGCTAGATACTTCACTGTTGAGAAAAAGTAAACAAGTAAAATCACTTTACTGATGATTCTCCTCCGAAGAATCAACTGTTTAATCGAGTATTTCCAAGTTCACAGATCTATGATGAAATTTAAAACACTCTGGACTACAGTTGTTTAGCTAACCTTCCCTAGAGCCTTTAATGCCGATATTTGCCAAACTATCTAGGTCATGTGGCTACAAACAGAGGGTAATAGACTACCCTTGTCTTTCTTTACAACCCTATAGGAGCAAACATACTGATGATTTCCTTAGAACTATTTCAGCTAGATGCGTACACCATAATTTTGACCAATGTTTCTTCTTGTATTTCTCCTTAGACAAAATTTGTCTTGAAGCTCCTTGTTTGGTGGTGGTGGCGGGGCTTTAATTCAGTTACTGTCCTGGAGACTTGTTGCTATGGTGTGTGGTCGGGAAGTAGAGGACACTCTAAAATATTCTCTTGGTCTTTCAGTGGGCTTGTTTCTTGCGAGCATGACTTTTACTGCTTTATTCTTTTTTTGGTACCGGAATTGAACTCACAAGCTAGTGCTTGCTAGGCAGGCACGCGCCCGAGTTATAACCCCGGCCCAGCTCCCTATTGTCTGACCATGGTATTCCCAACTTACCTAGGCATTCACTCCTGTCGACTGTGGGTTTTCCGTTAGGTGAGTCAAGAGTGGACTACTCTGCTCCAAGTTCCCTTCTCTCAGCAGGGATAAATTTAACCTCTGCCCTCTGGTGAGGTCCTCAAACTGGAGCGCAGTCTTGTGTCAGGGAGTTTGAGTGTTGCGAGTCTACACTCAACCTCCAAAGTTATGAAAATTACTGTTTACACCTTCCTATTGGTTTGTGGAAGTTGCTTGTTCATCTTGGTAAGTCCAAGAAGTCATTGATTTTCTTTATGTTTCTGTTGGGGGGACTGTAGCGGTAACCTCTAAGTTCTTACAGCTCAGAGCATGTATTTTCTCAACTAAGATTTTTCTATTACTGAGAACACAGGAGGCAGTAATAACAGTGCAGACAGCAGTGTCTCTCTGTACATAGGTTTGGGTGACTGAAATAAAACAAGAACTCCAGTATAAGCTACGCTCACCCGCCTTCACTAATCACTCTGGGAGTGATTTTAGCAGAAGGATTTGGGGGAATGAATAGTTCATGTTGATAAAGGTAGGACTCAAGAATTAGCTAACAGAGGCCTTGCTGGAGAACTACAAAGAAAGGTTTAACTGAAGTGGAGGGATCCAAAATAATCAATGGTAGGTTGTGGCCAGACTACAATTTTGGAACTAAAATATTATATTCCGTGGTCAGTGTGGAGTTGCTGGAAAATTCTGAAAATAGATTAACAGCAAATGTGAATAGTTAACTCAGCAATAGTATTGGGTAAACTGAAAGGACAGTGGGGTACTGGGTTTGGCGTCCAGATCGAGATAAAAAGGAGAAACTGAGAAAGCTGTCGCAGCTTAATAACAATTAGAAGCTGGTGAGGTAAAGACCACGTGTCTAGCGTGTAACACAAATAGCTAGGGATGCAACCAGAACTCATGCGAGTACTACGGCTAGCGACTAGAGCTGAGGGTCGTCTGCATGCAGGTTACAGTGAGAGCTGGAACACAGATGTAATCTCTCAGAAAGAACACGAACTGGGGCGAGAATCTTTGGGGGGTAGAAGAAAATAAATTCAGCAGTGGGAAAAACAGAAAGTAACAATAAAACTAGAACCAGATGTAAGGGAAATGAAGGTAGGAAACAGTTCTTTTATTTTCTCCAATGTCTGTCCCAGAGGGACTCTGAACAGAGCAAACCCAGCTCCTGACAGGAGCAGAGCTGCCTGTGTGGTTTGGCAGCAATGGCCTGTTTCTTGTCAGAGCTGAGACGGGATTGTTTTCCACGGCTGAGAGATGTCAGTGTTCCACAGGAAGTGGTCAGTATTTATCGGCTAAGGGCCTTATTTATGAGATGGTGCCCCATTCTTAGAAACCAATCAAGTAGGCAAAGTCTGTGTTGGTCATAAAATTGTGATAGCCACATATAGCACAGAAAATTACCATTATCTCAGAGATAACAGCAAATGACTAACTCTGCCTTCCTGGAGTCAATATATAACTTTCATAGTGTATATACTTACTTGGACATTTATGTTCATAGATATGTGCTATGTGGACATTATTTAAAATACAACCAAATGGTATATACTTTGCACTCAGGGGCTTGTTGCTCACTAAAAGTGTGTGGTTAGTGTTCGAAGAAGATACAGGAAATGCTTCATCAATGTCTTCCAAAGCAACAAGGCAGTTTTCATCAAGTTTATGAAATGTAGTTTTATTAATGAACAGTAGTGCTTGTCTTACAGACACACTGTCTCCAAATAAATAAAACCCCAGCATAATTGAAAGCACACAAATACACAGTTTTACAGGGTACAATACAAAGTCAATTCTGATGATGTATTTACTAAAAATCTAAGAAAGACTATTATCAGTCTCTAAATAATCATCTTGCTGAAAGAGAAAAGTAGAGAACAATTATTTCATAGGTTCTGGAATGATCACTTGAGAGGATTTTGCTTTTCAAAGATGCTAAGATATATCACCAATCAAATCACACCTTCTGCAACATTACACCATGGAACGGGACTTAGGTCAGAAATAAAAGCAAAGTGCCCGAAGAAGGCTGTGTTCTTTCTTTCCCAACATGACACTTATATTTCTATTTTTGGCATGAATTATTAACCTTTTCCATCAGAAGGAAAATGTGCTCTGCAAACTCTCGGATGGCTCCACGGCCACCAGTGCACCTGCAAATATATCCCACAGCCTTCTGGGCCGCAGAGCAGGCGTCGGCAGGGACGCCACTCAGGCCCGCTCGCTTCAGACATTCTTCGTCAGACACCTCGTTTCCTATGGTGTAAAAGAAAGGCTGAGTGAGTGGTTAGAGACCAAGAACATCCTAGCGAAATGATGCAGTAAGTAACTCTGGTAAAGACCTAAAGCGCTGCACAAAGGAATACTAAGGACCAAATGGAACGAAACCAAAACATCTGAAAGATAACTGAGCTCTAGGGTTTTCCTTAAGGAATCACTCTTAGCAGTGAGAGAGAGCACGGAGTGTGAGTTGTACTTGCCATGTGTATTACAATCATACCGGAAATTCTACACAAGACTGACAAATTATTTTCTCTTTTTATTAAGGAAAAAGTCAAACACACTGAGTAATCCAAGCCTGTAAATTATCTTTTTATAGTTGATTTTTAAAAATCAGGAGTAAAGCAAGGTGCATGTATTGCACATTGTTGATGTGTATCCTAAGTCTCTAACCTAGAACAGCTTTCTCTGATTTTGTCACATATTTGTGAAAAACCCATCATTTCTAAGGAAATACTAAAGCACGCTGACATTACTATGTTTTCTCTCCTTCCCTGGCTTCTTTTAAAATAAAAATTTGGAGGGCTGGGGATATAGCTGAGTGGAATAAGTGCCTGCCTGGCAAGTGCAAGGTCCTGAGTTCAATCCCCAGAACTGCAAAACAAAACAAAACGTAAAATAAAAAATTGGAGAGTATTTTCTAGTTTTTAACTTCTATTTTTTATAGTCTTTAAAAATATTATAGAAATAATGCATGTTCTTCATAGGATCTTTCTAAAAAGTACAGGTAAAAAATGATCTTCATTATCACTCTTTATGGACAGTCAGTTTGGCACATATAATTCTACAGTTTAGGTTATATAAATTAAACACTTACTGCTATACAAAGACACTTTGTTCAGGCTTTTGTAGTGTCTTTGTTTTTCTTTCCAATGACCTTGTAATATTTGCTTTGTAAACTGGAAAAGTCATGCAGATAATTGTTTAACATCTTACAGATAGTAAGCACAGCTGGGATCTATTGTAAGATCCACTGAAATTGTTTTCTTATAAAAACTGGGTCATTCCCTAACAAATGTTTTACAGTATTTTTGTCCACTGACTCTTACAAGTGGATCCAGGCTGTTTTAGTAGTGCCCAGGTCATAGATTTCTGCAGTTACTGTGCCGCCTCCTTTGAGGCTCCTGTTCCTTTGCAAATATTTGTTTCTTATGTGATTGACAGTTACTGTGCAACTAAATGACCCATCATTCTTAGCATTTAAAATACTGACTGAACTCTAATAAGCTTACAGTTCCAACAACATACTGAATATACCGGCCTGTACTACTAAATGTATCTGCTCATTGTTTATTTACATATTAAACTCCCTGTCCCATCTGACCACGCCCATAGAAACAGAAATTGCAATTTAAAGATAAAGTATGTTCAATAATAAGAAAAAATTCTGAACGTCATTCTTATGTACTAAAAACTCCAAGTGCTACCCTGATTATCCTATCAATGTCTATGATGGCCATATGATAATATGTACACTTGGCAATATGCATGTCAGCCTAGAGGGGAGGAAGAAAGAACCATCTTACCAAAGCTGGCTGGTGAGCAGAACATTCTGACTCTGCAGGATGTGCTGGTGATCTTTCCACCAGGCTACCTGATACATACTATCACACTACCCTCTGGAAGGGCTGTCCCAGGGAAGAATTCCTACTTTCTAAGTTAAATCAATCTGAGGAATCTTCTTTCCTATTAATCTGTTCTGAAAATAAACAAATCCAGTCTCTTTTACTACAGCTGAATGAAACAGCACCAACCTAGATATGCTACTTCTTTCCAGCACAGGCCCATTTCTTTTCTCCATTCATCTACAACTGCAAGCTTGTCCAACACGCCGACTTCCATTTTGCAATCCAGCTTTAAGGAGGAGAGCGTCTGCTTGGAGCAGGCCCTTTCAGAAATGAGCCTCACCTGGGGGAAAAAAAAAGGGAAAAAAATCAGAAAGGCAACAGAAATCTTTCACAACAAAATAAAACCTTATAAATAATCCAAATCACAAATGGGTAGTCCTGGGACGTTCTGAAAGATCAGTTAACTAAAATGGCACTTAAAGATAAAGCTTAGTTTATTTCTAATAGTTCAATAAAGACATATTTTTCTATAATGGAGAAGATTCTATCTGTAAGTAAAAAACATATAACATGCAGTCTGATATCAATCTAAACTCAATTTATCAAGAGGAGTCTATATAGACTCTCTCTTGTGAGGCTCAGTAACACATTTAAGATTTCTAGTGAATTATAATTATCTTAGCCTTCATTTAAAAAATAAACATTGTTATTTTGAATTAAAATTTTCATTCAGAAGAATATGCAACATTTTAAAACCCCAAAAATGCCAACACCAATTACCTAGTAAATCTTTCTTGTTCCAAGATCCTATGGGAAATACTAGAGAGTTTCCATTTAAAAGTAGTATATTTTTACTTATTAGACAAACAAGAAGTATTCATTGTTAATTTAAAAGTTCCTAATTTTATTCATCTAAAAGTAAAAAGCATGAGAATTTTCTAGGCATGTGAAGGCTACGTCGCAGGCACTCTCATAGTTAATATTAAAATTTTAAATCTCTGTTTCTCTGACCCTGAATCAAAATCTTTCAAATATTGCTATATTCAGGGAGCACATACCTCAATACCACTTTTCTTTAATAAGCTTATCCCAATAGCATCTTTTACATCATAAGATATTATTTCTTTTTGGTCTCCTGACACATAAATGTGGCCATTGGTGAGACATCCATCAATATTGCAAACCAAAAGTTTTATCTCCTTAAGCTTCTCTTTGCCAAAATAGCCAAATCTAAAAGAAATCAAAATAGACCTTTGAGCACAAGGGCAGTATCATTTACCCCTTTTCATTCTCTAACTAGGAAACATCACCTTCAAACTTACTGCACACGTGCACTTCAACTTAGAGGGCCAGAACCATAAACCACAAAGAGTGTCATCATCCCAGACTGTGTTTCTCAGTTTATAGAACACGTCATATAAAGGCATATTCTACACGTATGTCTTTCCCACACAAGTGAACTAATAATAAAGACCCTGAGATGTTCACAGTGCCAAAACTGGTTCTAGAAGTATGATTAAGCATATCTGCTAACATAATGTTAGGCTCTAGTGCAAAGGCTACTTGTGTTGTTACCTTAACACTCTTTGCTCCGCAATCGGCCAATCAATGTCCACATCGATATCCACACTGTGCTCAGCTCGCATTTCGTAGTACGCCATTTTTCCACCCTAAAGATGGTATAAAGGTTGTACCGTTTTTAACCTTCACTTACATATATGAAAAACTTTATTATAATACAGAACAATGGATTCATTTTTTACAGCACTGAACAAATGACCCAGCTACAAGAGCTTTTTTTTAGAGGAAAGCTACACAAAACAGCACTAAGTTTTCAAGTTCCTTCTATACACCACAAGTGTCTTATTTTCTTTAAATATATTTCTGCTTGAAGATTGAGAAAAAGCAGAAATAATACCCATCTACCAGTATGCTGATCACAAGAGGCTGCACAAACATCACACTTCCCCTTTCTTCCGGCAGTCTTCCCCATAATCATCCAAAAGCAGAGTAATGGATTTTAGAACCTCTGCAACCAATAGGCGGGATGGGCAGTAAGTGCAGCCTCTCCACACAGAACCCTCCGGGATCCCCGAACCACAGAAGAGCGGGCCACACTAAGGGACGTGTGGGCTGAGGCAGGGGCAGATCCTGGGGTAAGGGGGAAGGGAGAAGGCCTTTCCTCTGGAGGTAACTGGATGACCAGGTCGGTTACTGGAAAAACTCACTTCTCAGAATTGTTGATCTCTTCAAATGTTGCTACGATGATAAATAGCATTGTTCTGCACACTTTAGGAAAAGGCGAGACCAAAGCCCTTTAATTTCTGTGTGCGAAATACGATATTCCTGAACACTCAAGCTTAACTAAGAAGTGTTATAGTTTCTCTATGTATTGGCCAGAACATAAGAAAAACATGCTTTTCCTTCTTTTTCTCAGAGCATGGGTCACATGAAAATGTCTCCTACAGAATGTATTAGTTTTTGTGTTTTGCGATGCTAGGGGTTGAAGCCAGGGACCCGCATATGCTAAATACGCACTCTGAGTTACACCCCATCCCCATTTCTTAAAGGCTGCATTTCAAGTGATGTGAGGACCTAACTCTACATCCTGATGGCACCACGGACTAGCAGTTTTTGGCCCAAGTTAATCACTTCCTTTTCCAGAGTTCATTTTCTCCTCTGTAAAACTGGGATAGGAATGCCCACTTCTTTCAGCTGCTATGCAGATGACACGAGACAGCCTATGAAAGTATTTCGTAGTCTTTGGTACACACAGGTGCTGAATAAGTAACAGGTGTAACTAAAATTAACCAATTACAAATATATGACCCAATCATGTAGGCTCTGAAGATGAGTGAGACATTCAACCCCTTTATTTTAAAATGAACATTGAGAATCAGAGCAGATAAAATTACATCATCCAGGTTATGTAGTTAGAGAGTTAGAGCTAGATTCTGGTCTTCCCGACGCGCAGGTTGACGATGCCCTCACCTCTGCTATGTTGGTTATTTTCTCTTTTTAAAGCAATGGAAAGTATTCAACCATAAAGTCGCGACCTAACTGTAAAGCAGACTGGAATTACAAACAATTTTGAATGGAATAATGTGAAAATACCAGGATATACATAGACACACTGTATCTGACCCATCTTTCATCTTACTGTTACAGTTGGAACAGAATTCCTTTCTATATTTCCTGAGCAGATTCCTAAAATCACTTTGGGGTAAGCCTGTGAGG
This sequence comes from Dinomys branickii, assembly GCA_004027595.1. Classification (NCBI taxonomy): domain Eukaryota; kingdom Metazoa; phylum Chordata; class Mammalia; order Rodentia; family Dinomyidae; genus Dinomys; species Dinomys branickii. Next base: position 2,333 of record PVLD010025913.1, on the reverse strand, counting down.
TGCACGCCTCTGATGATAAAGCTTCCCAGCTATGGGCTTTCTACAGGGGGTGGGCACTTTCCCTTATAAACTGTGTCATGCTGCTTCCCTGCAGCTCAAAACAGAAGCATCTAAAAGGATTCTGCAAAATGAATATACTAACCTGTAAGTAGCCCATCTCTATCAAATGTCTTTTAGCAAAATAAAATGAGCCATTTTCATATAATTCTCCATCCCAGTCTTGTCGGCGAGGTCGCTTAGCTGGGTTCAGATTCAGAGGTTCAGTCACTTCATTCACTGAAAGCAAAATGTTATGGTAAGACAACTGCTTTCAGTGAAATGTTCACTTAGGAACTTAGAAAATAAAATGAAAGTGAATTCAAAATACGGACTACTTCGTACCTAGATAAATAAAATGACTTAAAGGAACAAAACCTCTAATAATTTGATGATGTGTATCTTTGTTTTCCAACAACTAGTAATAGAACATAAAAAGTATTTTAGGTACAATTTTGGAATAATTATGGTTTAAAATATTAATGTAATGCTCTGGGAGAACATCAGGGTGGCCTTAAAGTGGCATCAAGAAACTGGAACTTGTCATAAAATACCCACATTCAATATTTGAGTACTTTAATTTCTTTTATTATTTGCATCCATAGAAATTGCATTTCTATAAATCTATAATTTCTATATTATTTATCTAATACAGGTAAGACATTACTTTCATAGAATTATTACAGAAAATCATATCTGCCTATCAAAATTTAAGTTTTTATACTGAAGGAAATGTAGACATTTTTACTAGTAGTTAAAATGACATGAATTGTAATAATGCTTATCATTATACTTGAGAATGAATATTCAACAGTATCACCACTAATGATTATAACTTAATGTAAAAAACAAAGTCTTTGGGAGTGATATAGATTTTCGTATTGTTTCAGTGATTTTCCCCTAATTTGTGTGTACGGGTGTATGTATATGTATATGTAAGTGCATGCGTGTATGTGTGTTTAATAGCTGGTAATTCTTTAGAATCTTTCTTTTTGACTGTCATTTCCATGTGCAAAAACTTCTACAAATAACCTTTATTCATTTTCCTAATTAAACCATGTTCGGCTCCACTGTACTCTAACACTTGATAGAATCTAGGGAGAAGTCCCAGCAGACACATTTTGAGTATGGACAGGTAGCAGCAGCACAGTGTTATAGGTAATGGGGCCCGTGAGATCTAGTGATGGGAGAGGCAAAGGACATCTACTGAATTCAAGAGGGTCAGGTCTTTCCTCCAATCAGTGGCTGCTCTCTCCCTGGGACTATCTGCTGGGCTTGAGAAGGTGAGAAAAAGATCAAGCTTGTCGTGTGCAGAGGGATCCTTGTGATGGTAAGGAGAAATCAGAAGCATTGTTCTCTCGGTGCTGGAGCTCAAACCCAGAGCCTCACTAGAATTTTTAATGGCCCCATGGACTTGGGTCACAGACTGTCATCCGAACTCAAACCTCAAGGTCAAACAAACAGAGCTGGTTCTTCCTCCACCAGTAGTTGTGCTCCCAGGAATTCTGCAATGATTTCTACAATGGCATGTAGAAGCTGGGAGTGGGCTGCGGAAGACGGGGTAGCATTCAGATCTCAAAGTCCTGTTAGCAACGGTGGGTGTGTGTCAGTAATACTGCCAGATAATTCTTCTGATAAGGCACCTGCACTGAGAGGTGAGCTGAAATCCAGCTCAATCCAGCTCAATTCATAAATGGGTCAATGTAATTAACCTCTCATCCTATGCACTTGACAGAAGAAAGGGCATGTCCCCTGCATAGACACACACGTACCTCCAGCCCCTCTGTAAGGCGTATGATAAAATAAAGGACATATGAAAAAAGCAGAAATAAGTGATTCATAATCAAGAGGAAAACAGTCATAGGTGCAAATATATAAAGGACCCAGATGTTGGAATCGCCAGTCAGGGAGTTTCAAGTAGCTGTTATAAATATGTTAAAGAAATTAGAGAAAAATACTTAAACAATTGATATAAAAGTTGACTGTTTCAATAATAGTAAAAAAGGCAGGGTATAAATAAATCTGTATCAGTGTGAGATTCTTAATTAATTGTAAAGTTGTAAAATCCTACTTCTGTGTACAATATAACAAAGGTGTCTTTTCCGGGGAAGATGGCGACCAGGTGAGCAGCAAGGGAGCGAACCTCCTTAATAAACACCACCAGCTCGAGACAGACTTGGCGAGCGTGAATGCCGGGACCTCGGCTGGGAAGTTTAGACTGGGCGTATTTCTCTGAGATGCCGGGGGAGATGTGGTAGGGCGGACCAGGCTGCCGGGGCGAGACGTGGGAAAGCCCC
>PVLD010025912.1:0-22988 GCA_004027595.1 Dinomys branickii | reverse complement strand
TAAATTTGCATGTCTGTATATGGGTCCATACATCTACAATTCGAAGATATCAATGGATAAAGCAACAACAACTGTTGAGACCATATCACCTTGTCTATAGATTAGTTGTGATTGTACTATTTTCTATGATAATGGGTGTCTGTTTGTCAATATGTTTTTGTACTTTTATGTTTCTAAAATTAAAAAAAAAAAAAAAGAACTAAGCAAGGTCTGTAATTTTGCCCCACTTGCAAACTTATAAGTTTGCCTTCCACAGTTTCATAGATAATGCCAGCAGGGTCCATGAGACTCCTGGGCAGAGACAAAGAATGGTTTCATCACTCACAGCAATTGCAGGAGCTGAGTACCAGTATTGGTGCTAGCTCTCTAACATGCAGTTCCTACAAGAAGACACACTGATAGCTGTGCACATAGTGGAGTAAATTACAGAAGAGTCCTGGGTTTAGGGAACCCAAACATTTAGTAAGAGATCATAAGCAAGTCAACTCTTGGTTCTGGAGCAAGGTACTCTGCATCTTGTCTTCCAAGGTGTTCTCAAGGTAAACACCTTTGAAAAGACAGTCCAGAGAGAAGGCAGCTGATGGCTTTGTCTGCAGGATGCACAGATAGGCAACAGACTGATGCAGAAAGGACACCTACTCAGCATCTACCACCTCCATGTGTTCCACGTCCCTTCTTCCTTGTTCTGTCTCCCAACTGAAGAAATGTAGGAAATATATTTTTAGAGCAGTCTATGCCTAGTTCTTTCTCTCAGTATATCACTCCTTGAAAAAATCATTCTCTGTGGAGATTACAATACTTACCTCTGAAATCTGTAAGTACTTTCTAATGTTTCATTCAGACTCCAGTCCCTTGTTCTCAAGTTGTATACCTCCGAGTCATTTCAGCCTCAGTGGAACTGTATAGCCTTTTGGCTTCTTTGTAAGAAAATACCTCACTCGGCATATGGGGAATATAATATTTCCCAAATATAGTTAATCTTTCCCCAATATCTATTATTTTTTTCTTGCATAATAATAAACTGCTAATTTGCTGGGTATGGAAAAAAAGACACCATTTCTTCCTTTACAGCCAGCTGCAGCCATTTGACTAGGTTCTGACCAATGGTATATATTAGCAAAGTGTGCACTTTCCAGCTCACCCTCTTGGAGGGAACGAGTGTGGCACTGGACCGCACAGATGAGACACAGGCAGAAGGAGCCTGTCTTCTCACCCATTTTCGCTCTGAGCTCTCTACCTGTAGATGGAAAGAGGAAGAGATTGAACTCCCAACTTATTTAGACAACTGTAATTATGAGTCTCTGTTGCACATGGCTGAACCTGTACCTTTAGTAATACAGTATATCATCCCTCTAGAGAGAGAACGTGAATGAAACCTTTACCCGGTGGTGCCTACCAACAGCCCGTTGCTGCGGAGAGATATAATTACCTACGTCCCAAGGACAATGAACACGTGTGATACTAGAGGGGCTGGCGGGAAAGGGAGGGAATGATAGGAGAAGACAGTGCATGCATTTCTATCTTCCCCAAATACCTCAAATTTTGTGAAATGTGCTCTGCAGTATTTACAACATGAAAAATTTTAGGAACACAACACAACAATGCATGGTGTTAGCTAAATAAACTGTGAAAGCAAAATAGCAGTTCAATTGGTTCCACAAGAGTGGGAAATTTTATCAAGATGGATAAACTTTTAAAAGGGCCAACCAAAGCCACTTTCTTGTATGCCCCACTGACCTCCTGGTCAGGTGTGCGTGTGCCTGCAAAGGGCTCAGTGGGCCCTGGTAAGCAGGGGGAACATGGCCCTGTGAGGCTGGCTCAGCTGCTGGGCCCTTGCTGTCGGGCCTCCCTGAGACCCAGCACAATGTGAGGCACCTACTGATTTGCCCAATTGTTCTTCCTATTGCACATTAGTGTGTTCTGCTAATGAGACACCGGTGGGGTGGGTGAGAAGATTTCAGTTTATGGGTAAGTAGCTGCCACTCAAAAATCCAGGAACACCAGGAAAGACAAGATGGTAAAGAGGAAGCTTTCCCTGGTCAGTGGTGAAATCAGAAAAATGAAGATAGTTTGGTGAAGTTTCATAAGGTGCAATATGCTAGATCTCAAAGGCTATTCTTGTATTGGTCAAGATCTCAGCAGGAGATAAAGGGGAACCTGAGAAATGGTAATGGGAGGAGGTGTTCACGAAGGAACTCATGACAAAGTTTTTGGTGGGATGTAAAAGAAGCATAAGAGGCAGAGTGCAGGAAGTTGGGTTGAGCAAGCCCCCTATCACCACTCAGGTTAAATGGCCAAAGTGAGTGGGGTAGTTACCAGGATCAGAACAGACTTTCCATCGGAGGCAGTGGCCCTTAGCACCACCAACCTGGGGGAACCTCTCAGGAAGGGACAGAGAATAAGCATCTCGCTTTACTGTCTTACCATACCAATTCCTGCCAAGGCAGCTGTATGGCGGGACTCACTGGGAACCGTTGGGCCATGGGCTTTCTTCATGGGGCCTCCAAATGTTAGCCCTCCACAGCAGAGCAGAAGTGGCAGCGTTGCTGTGGAAAGACCTACATACCCTCTCCATTTGTGATGTTCTCCTTTCATCTCACACTATAGTATCTGCTTTTCCTCCAAAGTGGGGATAGTAATAGATGGTGGTCTATTTTTAACATCCTTACTAAGCAACACAAAAAGCTATCAACTTTCAGTTGGTCCCTGTACTGGGAATTACTGTCCTTATTACCTGTGACATAAAGCTTAATCTTTATTAGGCTTCAGTATTGGATGCTGAACTGCATAATTCTGTCTTCTACAATAAACACCTGAACTGTACACACTTTATAATGGCCAGTGACCTTGCTTAACTTCTTTTTCTCTTGTGCTTCCCAAAGAGCCAAGGTCCATGTTGGGTTCAAAGCACACAGCACTAATTTTCACGATGTGCTACCTCTGCTGGGTGGTTCATTTGGGGAAGTACTAAGGGACAACCGAAACGGCGCTGGCTTCAAGTCTGCTGTCCCAGTTCAGATGTGCTCTACTGTGCCCATGTTATTCCTGGGACCTGCCAAGGTCTCATTGAAAAATGAGTTCTATTCAGGAAGAGTCAACTTATCAGGTAGTTAAGATGTCATAGCCACTGTAGTACCATGTTCTACACACACTTGCCCTTCAAGAAATGATGACTCTTACTAAGTAACATGGTTTGGATTAGGGGCTGGGGATATAACTCAGTTGAATAAGCACTTTCCTGGCAAGTTCAAGGTCCTGAGTTCAATCCCTGGTACCGCAAAAAAAAAAAACAAAAAAACATGGTTTAGATGGAAAATGAGGGAATTGAGGGTATGAGTGATAGTCAGTCATCTCTTCTAAGTAATGTATTTGCTTCTAACTCTTCATTCTTTGTCTGGGAACAATAGTGGCCCTGTTTTATTTGCCGGGTAACTCCAAGGGAAAGCTGGACTGAGGAAAATGCAGAAACCCTGAGCTGGATGAGGGATGTGGCTCGGTGGTGGAGCTCTCCCATTGGCATGCCATCCCCAACACTACTAAAAAACAAAATACTGGGGCTTCTTTCTCTCTTCCCCTCCCAAGGATGGCAGTGGGAAACACTGCCGTGCTTTCTCTACTTGACCACGTGGTAGTCTATGAGTTTAATGGGCATCATCTCTTCTAATCCCTGTAAGGAATTTTGGAAGTAGGTGTTTTACATCCATTTCAGGGATGAAAAAACGGAAATGAGGCAGAAATCAGCTTGGCGATGCCACCCTCTTCCTGAGAAATTAGCTTAAGCCCTTTCTGTAGTCAAAGCTCCCCCACTTCCACCCCGTGGACAAATGAACCTTCTGCCATTTCCTGCCAATTCCATGGGGTACGTGGGATTTGAGAAGAAAAAGGAATTTAAAATTTTTATAGTGTTTTTCCCCCAAAGTAAGATTATAGATATTGCTGGTCATATGCTAGTTAAAAATGTGAAGAATTTCTGTTGTCCAAGTGATGAAGATTCTCTTTCAAGCATGTGCTAAGATTTAATTTGACTCCTTTTACATGATGGAATGGACTGGCCATGGAGACTCATTAGTGTACTGGGGTCCAATGTCCCAAGCCACCCCCTCCTGTTTCTGTTTTCTCCTTCCCCCTCACCAGACATTCACATGAAGACTGTGGTTCAGTGAATTTTGGAAATCCATCCTGGCACAATTAGAGGGAATAAGTAAATAGAAGACTGCTCTGAGGCATGATTTGTCAAATGTAATGTGACCATCCTTCCTGGTACAGCCAACGGCATTTGCGTATCAAACAAGTAATTCAAAAATCCTAAATATTTTATGTCCCTAAATACATTTTTAATACATGCTAATCTAAAGCCTGTTAGACTGCAGCCTGCTTTCCTAACTGGGAAGACCATATCCAAAGAAAATGCCAGAAATACCCTATCACCAACTCCCAGTTCTACAACTTTCCTCTTGGACTTACTATGTTTCCTCTCAGACTTACTATGTATACACCTTATTTCCTCCCCTAAATTAAAGGCAATTTACATAGAGAGCAAGAAATTGCATCTGGCATCCTAGAGATTTCCTCTCTTAAACAGGCAAGCTTTTGATATATTACAGAGATGCCCCAGTCAGGGGCAGAACTTGCCCACTTTTCCTTTGGTCAAGTTAATAGGGTGTTAACTCTACAGTCTATTTATTAAAAACTTCTTTCACGTTGCAAATATTAAAATAGCTTGGCACCCAAATACTTAGCTCGGGCCATTAAAACATTAACAGACACAGACATCAGCCCAGTTCCAGAACTTAAAGCTCTACTGAGCTACCTGTGAGAACACTCTCTGTCAGAGGAGAAACAGTAACAACAAAACCCAAACTCAGCCGCCACCCAGCCCAGCATTTCTATCATGCTGAGTGACTTCATGTTGCTACTTTAGTATCTTCTACTTCTCCCCTCTGCTTGAGCAGCACACAGCCTCTTGCTCAGGTATTCCGTTCAGCAGGGCCTATGCTCTACAGGCTCTCAAAGGAAGAAGAAAACCCTTTACTCCTGTTGGTGTATGAAAATCATGATAGAAGTCGTCTGAATTATTAAAGCTTATTGGTCATCTGGCAGAGTCTTGATATAGCATTGCCATTAATGAGAAGAGCAGTCTTCAGAGAGTCGCCAAAAGCCTCGGGCTCATTTAGAACACTTTAATATAGAAACCAAGAAAATCTTCCTGTTTTGTGGAGCCTCTGTTTAAATATAAACATATGATTTAGACATGCTCCCTCTTGTTAAAATTTTTTTTTTGGTCTGTTCACTTAGCACAGTTCACATTATTATCCTCACATGTACAATGGCAGCAGAATAATTTGAGACTCGCAGCTTTATTTAATAATGCAATTATCCTATATTGGATTACTTAAAGGGCTTTGTATTTCTTAGTTCTAATTTTTCCTATACTAGTGATATGTTCTGCCTCAGTGCATGTTTCAGGCTTCAGTCAAAAGCCCTAAATTCGGTTTGGAAATATATTGAGTATTTTTGAATAAGCCAGGATTAATTCAAGAGGTAATTTGCAACCACAGTTGGTGACCTTTCTACTCCTGTTCAATGACTGACTGTGTTGTGGAGGGCAACACAGAGGATGGACCTGAGCACCCACAACCTCTGATTCCAGCCCTTTTGCCATCTCAGGGAGGTTGTAAAAAACAGAGAATAAAGCCAAGCTTTCATCCTAAAGTAGGATGGAAAACCTGTCTAACTTCCCATGCCTGAAGCTTTGTATACTCCAGGGTTAGCTTGGAAGTGAAGGAAGGAAGGGAAGGGAGGGAGGAAGAAAGGGAAAAAGGTAAGAAGGCAGGAAGGGAGGAAGGGAGGAAGGGAGGAAGGAAGACCCGGCATTTTCACAAAACATCACAGAAAGGACTCCAGACTGCACTGCCCTGCCACCTTTAAGGAAGCATTCATGAGGAATTCATAAGCATTCATAGGAAGCATTCATAGGCCAAGCTTCATCCACTGTGGTTAGGAGAGATTTTGTTCTAGCTTTCCCCCAACTCTGTTCAATTGGATCCAGTTAACCAGTATCGACTCTGCTCAGTGCAGGGCATGGGGCGGAGTACTCGCCAAGGAAAGATATGGATGAGTAAGAAACACGCAGCTCCCAGGCCCTTCCGCCTTGTGCCTACGAGGTGAAGGTTACTCTGTTCGAGTCCTTGTTAGTGGGTTCATTCATTCTTGCATCCCCCACGTTCTGGGCATCTCCCCTGAGCAGTCCTAGGAAGAGGGGGGACTGAGGAACAAGTACTTAATTAACTGGGGGATGGTAGGCCTTCAGCTAAATGTGATGATTTATTTGGAGAAATGGTCATAAGCGTTAAATACTGAGTAACTGTGCCACGAACTTAGTAGCATCTTTTAAATACTCAGTAACTGTGCCACGAACTAGGGTTACAACCCAGAATAGAACAGACAAAAACCCTTATACTCCTGGTGCCTACAGTTATGTGTGTGGATCACGGCGATGCAGTGGGGCAGGAGAGCCAGATAAGAAACAAAATTTAAGGTGAAAGCATAGAAGAGGAAATCATGGAGGGTAGGGACAGGGCTGAAGTGATTTAAACTGAGTGTCAGGGAAGTGTTGGCAGAGAATCAGAGCACACTAAGGTATGTGGTGTGTGGTCAGATTCAAGAAGAAAAAAGGAAAAAAAAAGAAACAATACAGCATGTCCCATGTAAGTTTTAAAGTTGAGACAGGCTCCTCAATTGAAATCCAGGTCCATTTTTTCTAACTTTCTACTAAATTTAAATGGACACTAGTCACCAATCAATTTATGTTATTAAAAGTTGACCAGAGTTTATTCAATGGAAAATTTTCCTCACAGCTTTAATGCCTACATGTGTAGGTTTCAGGTGCTACATTGAAGACCAGCATGCACCCTTCTCTAAAGCAAAGGTTTTTCATGAAATGGCACATCTCCACAGAATTAAAAGATGGTAAGCTAGATGCTCTCGCAGATGCACAGCTAAAGGCAGCTAAGAGATGCTCACCTCCTGCAGATACACACATTCACAACACGCAATGAAGCAACAGTCCCTCTCACTTGGATTTTTAGATTTTCTTTTCTTTCTCTTTTTGTCTTTTTGAGACAGGTTTTCACTATACGGTTCAGACTGGCCTTGAACTCACTTTGTAGCCTAGGCTGGAATCGAACTTGCAGAAATCCTCCTGTCTCAGCCTCCCAATCGCTGGGATTACTGGCAGATTTCTAGATTTTCTTTAAAAACCAACTTGATTTAATGCCCCATCTCAACAACTGTGCATGAACCATTCCTATTTTCTTAGGCATCAAGGAGCCTGATGTACCAGCTACAGGCTCTTTCTCCCCCTTTCTCTGCAAATTTATCATCATGTCAGACGCAATGCCCTTTCCAGCAAAACTCTAAATTCATTGATCAAGATATTAGGTTTAAAAAGAAGCTCAATACAGCTTGTTGAAATGCTGTAAGACTAACAAATCCTTGAAAGATTAAAGCAATCTGCTGACCACTGTGCACGTCATCTATAATTGTATGCCCAGAGATGGAGGAGGTATTTAGAAGAAACTGCCCAAGAACACTGCACAAAAACAATAGAAGGCAGGAAGAAAGAGCGAGACAGAGTGGCGATACCTCGCAACCTTATCAGAGTAGCTGTCCACTCCAGGGATCGGTTCTGTTCTTCAATGTAGAGGCAGCTACTGAGACAGCCCCAAACACATCTGCCTTCTTGTATTCGCACTCTTGTGACTTCTTGCTCTTGAGTGTGGGCTCCACACAACATCACAGTTTTAACATGCTGACTGGGCAAAAGTGATGGCACATCACTTCAGAGATTCAGTTACTCAAGCCTGTGGTGTCCGCCTCACCCCTGCAGGAAGTCAGGTCCACGTGCAATCTGTCCCGTCCAGGTGACCATGTGGCACAGCAGTGCACTAAGGGAGCCCCAGAGTGTGAGCTCAAAAGCAGAGTCTCTTTCAAGAGAGCTTTGAGATGACAAGATCTTCAGCTGATTACTTAATTGCAGCTTTAAGGACCCCTGAACCAAACAAGCCACACTCACACAGGATAAGTGTGACTCTGAGACGTGGACTTCAGGGCAATTTACATGCAGTAGTAGATAACTAACGCACCGATCTTTAACATGGAGCCACACTGATAAATCATGTGAGAGTGAAAAAAATTCTGTGAAATAAGGTGGTAAATTCCAGTTTCAACTATGCCTAGAAAGTACATTACTTTTTGCCAAACAGATGAAAATCAAATGGAAAAATGCTTCATGCAATGGCCTAAATCCTGAATTACCTGCCTGTACAGGAGATCTTTAATTTTGGGGCTATCTATAGACATTTGCAAGAATTATTTAACAAAGTCAGTGTAGTTTTTAGGATAGAAGGTGCAAAGTAAAATATAATCTCACTAAGCAAGGTTAACTTTTATATGTTTTTTTTTTCTAAGCAATTAGAGAGAACGGGGCCAATCTTATTGTTCTCTTTATCTCTGCTACAATATCTTAGTCCATACTAATAAATGTTCACTGAGTTTAATTGAGTGAAACTTAGAAATATTATTTTTTCAAGAGCAATATGGTATCATGCCCTCAGCTACCACAGAAGAGTTTCAGGCCTTATATTTTTCTCCCTCCTTCCACACGTTCAAGATTCATCTTTAAGGACCCCAGCACAGCTGACCAGCTAGAACTGTGCTGCCTATGAGCACAACCTGCAGGTCTTATGTACATACAGCCCCACAGTATTTACAGCCAACCTTGAGCAACGTTTCTTTTTGCTAACATGCAGAGGGGAAAAAAAGGCACAAAGGGGCCTTTAAAAATAAGGCCAAAATATTAAGGCAACTGAGATCTATCTCAATATTCTGACATGCTGAGAATGTTTTCACTCGACTGCTTTGAGAGGTCATTTAAGGAATTCTGGGGGTCAGGAGTGATTTGAACACCTGCTTGGCTGTCTATTGAATTACTGATCTAGTAACATCAAAAATGAGGAGTGAGAAACAGGACATATACTGTAAAGAAAAAAAAAAGCCTGTTGATAATTTTAAAAGACACTACCATTTGTGTGACTCATAGAATTTGCATTAGAAAAACAGCTTCAGCCTTTCTTAACTAGAATCTTCTTTTTGCCTGCCCAGATAGTCAGGGCTGCATATTTCACAGCAGAATGCATTATTGCTGAGCACATATTAAGCCGGTAGGAGCACAAAACACAATTAGACTATTATGGAGAATATTCTCAAGAATGGAACAGATTATTTCACTTAAGACATAGAAAATTCAATTATTTTCTGTATTTATAATCCATGTATTTTGGAATAATGCAGTGAGAAGACAGAGTGCTACAGCAGCATTTTCATCTGAATTCTAGTAATCTGATATACACTGTGGGATTAACCCAAAGCGAAAGGATTTAAGGGCCCAGCAGGCAGTCTCTGTTTTGAAGACCCTTCTTCTAAGATCCCCTAGCCATTTTGGCTGAGGCTCTTCCCTTTATATTCTTTTGCTGATGCTTTTAAAAGAGTTCGCCTGGAATATAACCCCCCACTAGTGTGCGCGGGCACTCACACACACACACACACACACATCACCACCACCACCACCACCACCACCACCATCATGAAAAGAAGAGCAGGGGGAGGAGAGAATCAAGGGGATGAAACAAATTTACAAAAGTAGGGGTGTTTCTGAGAACAGAAAATAGAAAGGACCTTTAGAGAATGGAGGGAAAGTGGGTATATTTAAGGTCAATCCAGCGCTTTGCACACCGGGTACAGTAGCACCAGGCTTTCTGGTGATTACAGCATGAAAAGGCAGGAGGAAGGGAGCCTTGGGCCGCTGTAGGTTTGAGCTGGTACATGGAGAATGGACATCTGGAACGCAGGTTTTGTCTGTTGTCTCTACCATCCTCCCATCTCATTTTAGTTTCTTTGCAGCCAGTGGCAGAAATGCCCCCTAAAGCTCCTCTAATACCTAAGTGGGACAGAATAGAACAGGCTTGAGAGTATCCCCTTTGCAGTCACTGAAAACCTCAAGCATGGATCAAAGCCTTTGAACTGAACTCAATAAAAAGTCTCTCGGGATAGATGAAGCACAAGGAAGCTCAACTCCATTTAAAATGGTAGTTTTCTTAGTCATTGTTTGAAAAACAATAGCCCAATGACTCAACCAATAAAATGCTTGTTAAGGGGCTATTCACATGTTGTCTAGTACCACAACAGACTTCAAAAAAGTAAGGGTTTGGCCCTGACCAGGCAGGGCAGGGTGGATGACTAGCAACTGCTAAGGCCTGAGATAAGCCAGGTGATGGTGCGGTTCTTAATGTCCATCTGTATCTTGTTTGATGTTCTGAGGCCAGCAACATTAACCCATTTCACAGATGGGAAGCTAAGATACCAAAGAGATAAGCCAGGTAAGCCAAGATGGCACAACTACTGACTGGCATAGCAAATAGAGTGGACCCCCGAGTTACGACCAGCCTAACATGCAAAGTTGTGGGTTACGACCACAATTTTAGGTTTAGTTGGCAACCAAAGTTTTGAGTTAAGACCGAAATACCAGCCCTTGTGCGGTTGTAAACAGAGATTCACAATGCCAGAAAAGCGTATGCAAATGTACGTAAGCATCAGTCTGAGCCCAGGTGGGTGTGTTGTGGACGTGATTTCAGTCAGTGCTTTATATAATCGCTGCAATTACTGCTATCAACATGACCCCGAAAAGCTGCAAAATAGAAGCTAATGATGGGAGGGACAGGAAAGACAGCAATCACAGTGGAAAAGAACAGTGTTAAAGAAAAGAGACAAACAGACAACCTTAGGCCAGTTTTTAGTTCTGAAAAGGCTGAGACCTGGTGAGCCAGAAGCAGGTCCTAGGGGGCTACAGACTCCTCCAAGGAGAGAAAGGACCCCAGGGAGCCAGACTCCTGATGTTCTGGAAGGGGACTCTCCTTCTGAACATTAACCACCTTCCACTTCATCCTGCCTTCATGCAGGCCAACGATGTCAACTTGAATGGTGAGTACAGTATGAAATTGCTGTTTCTGTTAAACCAGGGACATTTTATAACTTTTTGGTGAACACACTAGGAAAATTATTGATGTTTCTGGTAAATTATGCAAATTATACAACACTTTTTGTTATGAAAATGTTAGTTAAGGGGTGCTTTGGGAGATTCAGAACACATTATGGGTAGTTCCTTTATTTCTTATGGAAAAGTAGTCTTGACTTTAGCAACCAACTTGAGTTAAACCAGCCCTTGTGAACAAATTGAGTTCGTATGCCAAGGGTCTACTGTATTCACACTTTGTTCCATTAGGCTCCAGGACTAAGAGTTCGTATTATAGGGAAAAACAATGCTGTGAAATTATTCATCAGACTCAAGTCCACATGACATGACAGACCCCCTGAGGTCTGGTTCAATCTAAACTGCTTTCTGCTAGATTCATCTTCACGTATGAAATCTAGCCTCTATCCAGTACTGCTATGTCCTTCCTGCCTGTTTGTGTACTGTTTTCCTTCTGCCTAGGACTTCCTCTCCCTCCCTCACTCCCATTCATCACAAATCTTAACCTTTGAAAGCCCTAGTACTTTCAGGAGCCCCTTCAATCCCAAGGTGCTCCTCTCTTGGACACTTCCCACGGGGGTTTCAGGCCACCCTTACATGCATACACGGCTTTCCATTCCTCAAGCCCTGCACCCTTCGTTAGGCCTCAATCTGGGTCTCAGGGCAAAGTCCAGCTCTTTTTGTACATCTGTTCTTGGTGTCCCTCCACATTCTGGAGCCCTGCTATAGAGAATGGCGAAAGCTTTAGCCTACCTGGCTGTTCCACCCTTTTCTGCTGCTTCTTTAGAACAGCAAATTCCTTCTGCTTTAATTACGGACAATGGGCCAAATAGGAGAAAGATTTAAATACCAAAACAGTCCAAAACTTTGCTCTAGAGATTACAAGGTAGTAGCCTGTGGGCCACATCCACACTGAAGACGTGTTTTGTTTGGCCCACAGAGAGTGTTATGAAAACTGGATTTGAATAGCCAACTAACATTACAGCAAAATCTGTATTTTTGACTCCTTCAGAAAAATGGAAAGATTTGGCAATGGCAGAGGACATTTCTGGCTACCAACAACAGGCAGGGCCTGAAGACTAACAGTGCAGAGGCATGCATCCAGCAAGTCACGCGGTTCCCAGTTCCTCCAAACGTCTTACTGGCTGGCTCCATCCCTCGCTGATCTCACCCACCTGGACCAGTGGGCATCGGCACGTGCCACAGTTCTGTGCTCCTCTTTCCCTAGAGAGCCAGTGGAACGCCTCTGGAGGGAAGTGGCTTTGAACAGTGTTTTAAAGGCTGGGCACACCTGTTGCACAGCTCTGCTTGATACAGTGAAACCTTTTACTAGTTTCACCCCCCTTTTCTGGTACCCTTGTTCACTTGCATACAGGCAACCCCATGTTTCTGCCATCAGCTTTGTCTGTACTGTGGAACCGGGACAGCTTGAGTTCCACTCAATCTCTGTCATTTACCTGACAGATGAAGTTGGAAACATGCACAAGTGACCCCGTGACTCAGACTACTCTTCTGCCAAATGGAGATGATGCTAGAACTTACCTCAGGGTAATACTGTTGTGGGAAGTGAATAAAAGATCACATCTGAGCTGGCAGCATCTAATTTTACTACTAACTTCAACAACATTATTTCAGATCAGAAGTCAGCAAATATTTTCTAGAAAGAGCCAGAGAGTCCATATTTTAGGTTTTGTATGTTAGCCTGTCTCAGCTGCAATGGTGACTCTGTCACTACAGAGAGAAAGCTGCAGAAGGTCTAGTAAATAGCAGGGCACAGCTGTACACCAATAAAACTTTACTTACAAAAGCAGGCAGCAAGCCAGGCTTGGTATAGGGACCACAGGTTTATTTTCTACCATCTCTACAACCAAACAGTGCAAAACAACTGCAAAGATGTTAGCAGTTGTCTAAGGGACATCCTCAGCAGGTGCCTGCAGGGCCACCTCTAACTTGGTCACTGGATTCATATGGCCAGGCTCAGGCCAGAATTCCTCCCACATGTGCCTTGAAAGCAGTTCCCAGTCTCCACTCCATAATCCATTTAGACCTCAAGTCAAGTGTGACTTCTTCCAAAATGCATCCTTAGACCTTCCTCAGATGACCAGGTACTGCTGCCACAGGTTTCTGGATTTTCCCTTCATCATTCTGACCACAAAATCACTCCTTTTTGGTGCTACTTTGATTGATCATGTATGTACTTCCCTGAACTATATTCCCCAGGATGACAGAACATGACTGGTTTCCCACCTGTGTCTCTCCAGGAGCTGGCACTTCGAGCAAAGGTGCTCTGGCAGTCCTGTGGCTGAGGCTTCACCTGTGTGAGATGTTACATACGGACCTGGTGGGTTCTGAGAAGCCCTCAAAATGTTGTTACACAGCACATGGTATTACTATTGACATATCTATCACTCAGCCGCCAGCTGGACTTCAAGTTCCTAGAAGCTCAAATGAAGACTAGAGCAGTACACAATACAAAAGTTCAGAGTTCTTGATGTGTTCTAAAGTTATAGGTTGTTACAAGAAGACATAAAGGTCATCGACTGGCTCTCATAGAATTGCAGAGAACCTGGGGTTCCATCCTGAGCCTGCCTGTCATCTATATGTAACTTTCAGTAAATCACTTAACTTGTCTTGGCCTCAGATGCATCATCTATAAAAGTGGAGACATGCCAAAATACTGCCAACCTTACAGAATATTTGTGACAATGAAATGAGACAGCTAACTTATATATGGATGCGTCAACAGTGCCTGACACAACAGTTACTCAGTAAAAGGAAAAATGTAGCTTAGACTCCACAGAAGGATGAAACTTCACAGATAGCTTTGCAATAGAGGAAGACGGGGCATTTTCTCTGGCTCGTAAATACACAAAGAAGAGAGGGAAAGTACTCAAGAAGCGTGAATGTGAATCTAAGACTAAGGTGTATGGAGACGGTTTCCCCTCTGTTTCATATAATAGAAGAGTAAGTAAAACTGAGAACAGAAAACGCTTGTCTCCGTATTAACCATCAGGTACACTACTGTATCCTTAGTACAGACACTGACACATAGCAGGTATTTGAAAAACATTTTTGAATGAACCAAATGCTTCATGAATATCGGGCGTTTACAGTGATGCTAATTCTGTTTATCCTTCAGATTTTATCAACCTCTTGGCAAACCTTTTATGAAGCTAATATAAATATTTCTATCAGAGGGTCCTCCGGGCTTCAGGAAAGATTATAGAAATGAAGGTGAGGTGCAGCCTTGAATTCTCAATATCAAAGCAGCTTTCTATGTCATTACTGGCCCTCTGGTAAGTATCTTGTCACTCCAATAATGTCTACTCTCCATTAGTGACTTTATAAAAGTGATCTCCTTCTAGGGCACCATCCATAATTATAGGAGAGGGTACTGGAGTGATCATCCTTGAGCAAATCTATGGGAAACACTTGCCTACTTTTCTCAGTGCATAACTTCAAGAGACTAGCACCTTCCTGGAAATGGTTGGCCAGACCACTGTGTGCGAGGGCGCTGTGCTCTAACTCGCTTTCTGTGACTAGCTAGCTCTGAGTATGTACCCAAGACTCTTTTGAGCTTGAGGCTCTGCATCCATTAAATAAAGATAGCTAGACTCACTGCCTTCAATCTAATATATCACAGAAGTCTATTAAAGTGTCCATGGAAAATTAGACAAGAGTCTTTATCTTAAATAACCATGGCAATTCTTCTTGATCATCTTTATAAAAAATGCCAAGGGACCTAAGGCTGGTCAAACCCAATACCAAAAATGTCTGCAGCTGACAGGGCCAGAGGCACCAACTCCAATGGATAAGTCAACATTCCATCCAGAAGAAGGTCTTGGAGGACTTTACCGGTGACTTCTGCATGACCTTCATTGGTCTGTCTTTTGCCTCATATCAATATCCTTTTTTCCACAAGGTAAATTTCCAATATCCAATGAACCATGCCAGGTTGGGTAGTCATAGAAGAAAAAAAAGCTAAACTTGAGACGGTCCTTGAGGAAAGTCTTTAGACAAGGTAGTGAGTGAGAACACTTTTGGGCATTGATATAATATGTGGCACTGAACTCCAAGGAAATGCGGTGAAGTACAGTGTGACCAAGAGCAAGGAGTGTTCATAGGAAGCTGAGGGCAAGCTCAGCGACAAGCAAGGAGATGGTCACTTGGCTGGCTGTGCCTACCCTGCAACCTTCCCTCATCAATGTGTGTGTATATGCAGACAGAAACACTTAGGCATTAGGTATACATGACACATACCTATTTTATGATTCATTTTTATTTTTTCAAGGTTGATGATGAAATAATTGACAAATTAAAAAGTATGCATGTATATATTTAAGATGTACTGCAAAGACACTGTAAAATGATTACCACACTCAGGTTAAGTGACACCATCACTTCACATAGGCACCGTTTTTGGGGTGAGGAGAAAACTTAAGATCTATTCTCAATACATTTCAAATATGCAACATAGTGTTATTAACTGTAGTCACTGTACTGTCCACGAAATCCCTGGAATGTATTCATCTGATAACTAACATTTGCACCTTTGGCTAATAGCTCCCCATTTCCCTCACCCTATCCAAACATATTTTTGAAACACACTTCCTTCTTAAAAAGAATACACAGAATTAGTGAGTTTAAGTTATTCACACTCAGTTCTTTGTCTCCAGTTATAATGTGTTCTTTTGTGCTGGTGAAACAACATGTACTTTAATTAGCAAATATCTGTAAATAATTTACTTGCTTTTCAAATACACCAGAACAATGGGGTCAGTTTTCACATACATTTACCAAGCATGGATCCTAGATCTTAAGGAGACTCTCCCATTGTCCAATAACTACACCATGCTGTCTCATCCTTGGTGGAGGTTGGGGTTTGGGGCTAGAATCCTAACTTCCAGTTTTGCAAGACCCCAGAAGTCAAGAGCATAGTGTTGTCTAGCAATAAGGAAGTACACTGAGAGAGAATGGACTGGAGTGACGGCTGCAGGAGGCTGGCACTCCTCTGACCCCTCTAACCCCAGCCCCTGGCAGCATGAGACAGAAAACACAGGTCATCATGCACAAGGCCTATGAATCATAGAACCTCATCTAGGCTCTGCAGGGTTAAAGCTGGGCGCCACGCATGCAGTGCAAAGAAAGATGTTAAATCAAATGAGAATGACTGCTCCAGGACTGGAGGCACTATTATTTTGAATAAGATTGAAAAGGCCAGAAAAAGCAATTCAAAAACATTTCAATTATGTATTTCCCAGAACTACATCTTTGAGCAACTAATGCAAATGTTACCGCCACAATAAAACTTCTTTGCACATAAAAGCGTATAAAACAGGTTGAACAGCATATACTTTATATATCATATGCATATTTTTTACTATTAATAAAAAATTCAAAATCTATGTGTGCTTTACTCTCCAAAGCAATACAGTAATTATGATTAAAGGACAAGTAGCACAAAAAGGGCCAATTTATCTTCCTCGTGCTCAGGAATACTATTGTGTAACTAAGCAACTAAAGACAAAATATGGTCTAATTAATTCACTCCTATGCTTATTTAAAAGACACAATTAGAACATTTTTATTTTCCAGCTTGCACAGTAGCTCAACATGCTTCGGGGTGTAGAAAGTAAAGCCTAT
Organism: Dinomys branickii; assembly: GCA_004027595.1. Classification (NCBI taxonomy): domain Eukaryota; kingdom Metazoa; phylum Chordata; class Mammalia; order Rodentia; family Dinomyidae; genus Dinomys; species Dinomys branickii. Next base: position 6,259 of record PVLD010025912.1, on the reverse strand, counting down.
TATTCTCAAAGACAAGAGTTTAATGTTTAGTGCCACTGATCAGGCTTGGAACTCAACTATGGGGAGAAGGGGGTGTTTCACAGCCTGGGCAGGCTGGCAGTCCTGAGGAAGGAAGAGGCGGGTGCTTATGGGGTCACTAGGTTGACTAGAAACACTTGGCCTCTGCTGTCTCTTTTGCTTACAGGGGATCCAGGATGAAGACAGAACTGTGAACTTGATGGTCAGTGTGCAAAAGGACATGTAGCACTGTGTCTGCACCCAGCCACAAAGATCCTACAGAGAATTCACATAATTAAACCACCCATCCTAGTTCGCATGATAAATGTCAAATTTCCATCTTTAATGCCGATAACAGTATCTCTGATTTCTAAAAGGAGAATTAATTTATGCAAGTGTGTGCGGGAGATTGATGCCATTAGCATGATTCTAAAGCACCTTTCAATAATCATCGTCATCTGCATGTTTGAATTACGTTGCCAATACTGATGCTCACATCCACGATGTGACTGACATTCCTCAGAGGCCTGAGGCTCAGGTTCTAATCTCCAGCAATACAGCTAGGATCACAGTGTGGCTGTGAAAGAGTCAAGTGCATGGGAGCAGATTCTTCAAGGAATGCAGGAATCCATGACCACATCTCCGCAAGGAGAATGACTCTTTAAGCCAACAGTCAATAAATTTGTTTTAAATTTCTTTAAAAGCCAGGCCAACAAGTAATCACTAGCTACAATATTATTCTGAGTAGAAGATGGCAAATATCCAACTACCCTAGCTATAAAAGATGACAAGTGAATGCATTTGATTTGAGCAATTATAGTCTGGATATTGGTTAAAACTAGACTTTGATAAATGGGCTTAAGTCATACATCAGTAGATGCCACTAAGAACAATAGTATGCTTTATTAATATTAATAATGAAGTATTTACATGTGTGGGCCTTTGTACTTCATAAAAATAGCACTTCCTTAGTATGTGCAGTCTAATGTCAGTCTAAATGTCAAAAGAGGTTTTAATTGCTTACAATTTTGAGTCACTACTAAACATGTGGCCTAGTTAAAACCATCAGCCTGAAAAACATACTGGCCCCATGACCCGCCAGCCAACTCTGAGGTGAGGAGTGTATCTTCTTTCCAGAATTCTGAGTTTCCCAGGTGTTACCCCAAAGCCCGAACGTTAGTGAGCTGATGGCTGAAGACTGGAAAAGTATGCAAAAAGGTAGAGATGGGGACTCTAGTCTGATTATTCAGCCCCAAATATTTGCTCACTTTTTTGATAAATGCTACAAAAAACACCAGCTCACATGTTTTCACATACTGTGGTGCAAAGTGGCTGGGGTTTAGGAAAGGAAAGAGAAGGTGTAAGTTAGGAGGCTGAAGCTGGTCTACATCTGAGTGAGTAACCATGGCCTTCTGCCAGAAAGAAATCGGGCCAACCTTCAATGCAAAAAGACATTTTAGTTTCACTGTTCAGTCATTTGGGACCTACTGAACAACACGGAAAGTAGTGAGGGATCCAGAGGTGAAAAGAACAAGCCAAAGGAAAGAACTAGGGTAACTACAATATAGGGCAGGATGTATGAAAGGAGAAAACCAACACTTGGATTCTAGGCTCTTTGAGAGCAGGATTCCTGTCTATCTAGATCATGCTGTATTGTCAGGACCTGCAATACACTCTGGCACACACTAGGTCCAGTGAATAAGAATTCACAGATAAAGAGAGTGTTTTCTATTTTCCAGGCAGATCACAGAAGCTTACAAGGAAGTAGTGATCATAGTTACCGTCAACTTGAGGAATGTAGGTGGCAAGTCAGATGGCTCTTTTGTGACTAATGTTTGCTCATGTGTGCGTCTGTGAGCTCCCTGAGGGCAAGGGCCATCCCCCTTCACATCTGTAATTGAGTGCTCAGCACACAGTGGGTTTTTAGTCAGTGTCTCAGGACATAAAGGTTTTCCAAAACCATGGTGATCACAGGCCTTCCTTTGAACATATATTACATGCATCGTTAGCACAATTCTCTTGCTCGTGCACTGTTTTATATTGTCTTTCCACTTTTAAACATGTGTTGATCTCATCTCTTCATTAAGATTGATAAACTTCTTGCACAAAGGGGCCAAATCACCAACTGTTTTGCATCAGTCTCTTCACCTAGCAGAGTGCTCAGCACATGGTTAGCACTCAACAAGTAGATTTGATTAACTCTAGATAGACAATACAGACACTAGCTGGAGTTTGGATCTTAGCTGCACAAATATAGTTTAGTGTAGTTTACTCATTCTTAAATTTAATATCCCAGACTCAACATTGAAATAGTTTGTATATATAAATGTTAGCAACATAATATTAATGTTAAATTATTTCTTCTATTACTAGTTCTTGCTCTAAGCCATAAAGAGAAACAGGCTGGGGTACAGTGCATGCTTAGCATGTGTGAGGCTCTGGGTTCAACTCCCACTCCCACAGGAAAAAAAGAGTCGCACAATCGTGTACCTTCTTTCAAATCAACCCTATAGGTCAGAGGTCGGCAAGCTTTTTCTGTAAAGAGCTAGGCCAGATAGTAGATATTTCTATTCTGTTGGCCATATGGTAACTACACAACCCTGCTGTTGTAGCCTATGTGCCATAAAGAGTACAATTTTTAAAAAGCATGGCTATATTCCAATAAAACTTTATTTACAAACATAGGCAGTGGGCCAGATTTGGTCTTTAGGCTTTGTTTGGCTGACCTTGTCATATACCAAAAATTCTCTCCACAGAATTCCTTCATTCTCATCCTAGTTCTAAACAGCCTGCCCAGTAGAGAATTAAAGATGTTCCTTCCCTAAAATGATTCCTAAAATCAAATTGCAACTGTTATAACTGCAACTATCATTTGCTGAGCTCACATATGAACTGTGCTCGATGCCAGGCTCCTTTCTAACTCTCGTAGCAGAGTATAGATCATGAAATCCATTGTACAGATGAAGAAACTGAGGCTTAGAAAAGTTAAAGCATTATCCAAGGCCAATGAAGTTAGTTCAGGGTTTCAGAAGTCTCTAAAAAATCTGCTTACAGATACAGAACAGCCCTGAAGGGCTATGCAAAAAGAAGGGAGAAGTCAATCCAGCCCCTCTAGATTCTAGAATGTGTCTGCCTAAGTCCATATTCGATCAAATCGGGCAATCTTTTAAAAAATCCCACCCATCCAGTTGACAGCATACTTCAGAAACAAGATGCAAATCCATAAGAAGCCTTCTAACTTGGTAAAGCAGCTAAACCTAACACAGAGGAAAAACAGTCTGAGTTGAGTGGAACCAGATGGCTACATGTGCTAGGAAACTAAGGGAAGTGCAACCCTCTTACCGAGAACGGCTTTCTTCAGTGAGGTCCACAGGAGTGGTCTCAAACCTCAGTGGGACAGAAATGCTAATAATGGTTACGACCACAGACAGCCACCGCCGAACTATCTCCTATGTTTCAACTTCAGTGATATACACATTTTATGTATTAACTCATTTAATATTTAAAATACCTTAGATAGCAAATACTATATTTCCATTTTACAGATGAAAAAACTGAGGCAGAGAGGATTTAGAACGTCCCCATACAGCTAGAGTAGGACTATTTAAATGTTTAAAATTCAGAACGCTGGACCCAAATCCAGAGTTTCAAATTTATTTCAGTAGGGGCCCCAGAATATTTATCTTGAACAATTTTCATTAGAGGATGAGTCTGATGGTAGCTAGATGCTGTTAGAGGTCCTGAATGTCTACTATAATCTAAAACACTCAGGTATGTTGATCTTGACTCCTTTTCTATCAGCATCTTCGCCATCCACAAGTTCACAGTTGTAGGCAACTGACAAACCTATAAAAGCTAAGTCAAGGCTGGTGAGGCTGAAATCCGAGCCTGCACATCCACCTCTTTTAAGAGAGCGGATTGCCAGTAGATTAAGCATTTGGCAATTGGAAAATGAATGTAATCAGAAGTTACCCAGTAACAGAACCAATTACCCACCTACTTTGCCATGCTTCTCCTGTGAAGAGCTCCCAGATGAATGTGGCAATTGCGAGTAATTATTAAAGATACTTAATTCCTTGCACACAGCCCTGATATCCATTTTCATGGTAACTGAGAACAGTGTCACGATGAAGTCCAAGGACCTTCACAGAGACACTAAAGTTATCATCCTCTGTTATTACTTAAAAAGATCAACTATGTAGAACGAAGCCTACTATAAGCATAATTCCTTGATTATGCGCTTTACAGTGCATAGAACACCTTCACCATATGATACCTCTTGATCCTTATAACAGTCCACAGTCACTCTTCTTAGTATTCCCATTTTACAGTTGAAGAAACTGAGGCATAAAGTAGTTATAATTTTTCAAGGTCAAACAAACAGTAAGTTGAAGAATCAAAATATGCCTTCTTTTAGATCTCTTTTCTTCAATAACAGTGGCCAAAAATGGAAATGCAAGAAGACAGCAGTGTATATAAGCATGCAAATCATTACCATGGTTATTAAAACTAATCATAAAATTTAAGGATTATTCATTATTAATAAATAACTTATTGGTATATAGCACCACCTAGAATTTGCTGAACTTTATAGAATAAGAACTATTTTGCTACTAAATACCCAGTGACCTTTGGCAAAGTTGGCTGACCAGTCACAGTTCTACAATGCACCCATGAGTTCATTCCGCTATAATCTAATATACACTAAGCTCTAGTTTCAGGGCTGAGTTTCATGGGGGAAAAAGCCTTAAAGGGTAAGGAGGCCTGGGTTCTAGACAACCAACTTGTAACAAGCCACATTTCCTTTCGAGTGTATGTCCTCATCTATAAAATGTGTATACAAAGTCCTGCTATATTCCCAGCCTCTGACCATGACTGCAATGATCAGTGAGAAAAAATTCCAAAAAAAGCTCTCTGCAAATCATAGCAAGCCACACAGGGACGCTATTTCTAAACTCGCACAATGATCATTTTCCTGCTTTTAGAACTGACGTCTTCACATTTCAAGAAATCATATAAAGCCGGAATGATTCTCTTAAACCAAAAAGCATACTGAGTCCTGCCTGTCCTTTCAAGATGGATGCTGATGTCAGCTCAATCAAGAAATTATTAACCTCCATTTGGTTACTTAAAATAAACTGTACTGGCTGATTTCATGTGCGGAACATCTCCAAGTAGCAGTGCCTATCACCAAGAAACCTTTCTCTTTCGGTTACACATTGCAAATGGCAAATGCATCATTCAAAACTATTTAAAATCAATAACAAAAATCGTTGCAATGTATATAAACAAGTTAATGGAGTAAGTGAAAACAAAGCAAATTTCTTAATGAGAGGGCCCTGTTGCCCCCTCTAGGTGCCCGCGGTAAATGCTCCTTTCAGTACTCGCCCCCAGAGGAGGCTGCTGCTGCGATTCTGCTAATGAATGACTAACTTAGGCCAGGGGGGAAATGACGTCACCAGGGTGGAAAACCAATCTGCATTGGGAAACTTTCTACCTGCTTTACATTTGTCATAATTATTTTGCACAATGCAGTCTGTATTTGCATAATTTTGAGGCGTGTCATTATCTCAATTGAAAATTGTTTTAATATGGCTGAATAATTCACAGTGACATCAGCCAAAGTCCTAATGAAATATACAAGTATAATCATACAGCTAATTACCAGCCGTGTTAGCATTAAAAAACAAACCAGGCATAATATTAGAGGACGTATATGCAGCTGAGGATTATAAATAGAGCCATCTCCCTCCGCAAACCCCCTAGAGTTTACTTTTAAATGGCAAGATTAATTTTCTCAGGTATGGCTCATGTAGCAGTGACGAAATGCGCAGAGCATTACAATGGCTCGCTTTCAATTCCCCACGATGAACAATTAAAAAGAACTCGTGTATTCAAAAATATATCTATTCACTGTCAACAGTTCTAGCTGATGCAATCTTCGGCAAATACAGCTTTTATTCCTAAATCAGAGATCGCTATTTAATTACACCAGCAGAAATTAAAACTGGACCCAGTGGGGTCAACTCGGGGTCTTTAAAAAAAATTCCAATTTCAATTCAAAAAAAGTGACTACAAAATATCCTATGGAACACTGAATAATTTCCTCCGGGGTTTAGTCAGAAGTCTATTAGGCACCAGCCCTTTTCTGGATATTTAATCCTTCCCTTTTCCAGATCACAGGCCATGTTGAAGTAATAAATTTGAAAAGCAAATAATAAGAAATCAGGAGGGGGAGGGGAGGAAGACAGCTGCGCAGGAA
>PVLD010025911.1:0-16223 GCA_004027595.1 Dinomys branickii | reverse complement strand
CATACAGGGGTGTATACAAACTGCCATGGTTGGAGGTGGGAAAGCACATATGCTCACAGTGGACCGCCCGGTATATTTTAAAACTCCTACAGCACTATGTCCTTTGTGTATTCTTTGCGTACATCTCCTAAATAAACATTCTGCTTCATAAGACAGACATTCAATTTCCAGCATAATTTATGTGCATAAACTATGTTTCAAGGAAATGAAACAAGATATAAAACTTCCCTTTGCTAATTCAATTTTGCAATAGAGAATTATTTAGTGGATGGGAATTGGGCAAGTCATTTCCTTTGGCACTAAAAGCACACTGGGAATACATAAATAGGGAATGGGTACTTGAATTCTCTGCATGCACAAAAGGTGCTGTGAAACCAACCTCAATTCACAAGGTTTGATTTTTCCTGTTTCTCTCCCCTACTGGAGCATCACTGTGCTTATCTATCCTCCTGATAGAAGGCATTATTTTTATCCTTCTCTTCAGCACAGGACTCACATTAAACCTAATAATCCAAAGCTGGGTGTAGTGGCACACACCTATTATAATCCAAGCACTTGGGAGGCTGAGGCAGGAAGATCACTGAGTTCAAGGCCAGCCTGAGCTACATAATGAGTTCAAGGTTGGCCTGAACTGCATAGTGAGACCCTGTCTCAAAAAATAAATAAATAAAATCTCAATAAAAATAAAAGTAAACCTAATAACCCAGAGTACCTTTAAAGAAAGCTATTTGTGTGTATGTATGTGTGAGTGTGTACATCTCCTGAATAAGCACTCTCTTTCATAAAAGAGAATTGAATTTCCAAAGTAACATCTGTGTGTGTAAATGCTGAAACTTTCAACTCCATAATTAAGTAATACTTCTGTATAGTCAATCCTTTTAACAGAAAACGAACAAGAATCACATTTGATATATTTAATGAAAACCTACATTTTGACACTTTGAGTCCAAAATAATTGGGTCATGAGAAGCACAAATTGGAAATAAAGCACTCTTGCTGTCTCTCTCTCTCTTATTTTTTATCTAAAAATGTGAAATAATAACACCATAAGTTTACTGCAAAATTAAGTGACATAATATGTACAATCACTACACAGTATTATCAAACAATGGAATAAATGTTTTAAATTTTTTAATTTATTACAATGAAAGACATAGTTCTATTAATCCTCCCCAAAAGGCTTTTGTTTTATTTAAACACACATACTCCATCTTTTTTGCCACTTTCTGAAGCAGTTCTACAAGACCTACTTCCTGAGTGTCTTTACGTGTGCTCTCACAGCTGCCTGGATGCTCTGAATTAAATCAAAGTATTTAATAATTCTTTTATTTAAACATTCACCATATATTTGATCACTCCTTGTATACAGGTACTCTGTTAAGCTTTCACACATGTTATCAGCATTTATTCACTGAGCAAACGATTTCTTGAACAGTCACTATGTGTCCAACATGATCTGAAGTGCTAAAGATAAGGATGTGGAGGAAATCTCTGTCCTGTGCAGCTGACATTCCAGTTAGATGAGATGAACAATAAAAAATGTGAAACATATACGATGCTAAGTGGTAGGAAATGATATGAGGGAAAACAGAGAAAAGGAATAACGGCCCAAGTGGAGGAGGGCGTTTCTCCTTTAAATTGGTGGCTAAAGAAGGACTCATTCGGAAAATGAGTTGAAGAAATAGGACAAGGCAGGAAAATAAGCAACAGAAGAAGAACACAAGTAAGTGTTAGATTAAATATCAATATCTTCAAGAGGAATTCTGTGGTGTGTTCAGGAGCAGCACAGTGACATAAGCAGAGCGGGAGAAAATGAGAACAGGAAGGAACGAGGACGCGGTCCTTGGAGGCTGACGGGCTGTCTGGGTTTTGGCAGTCGCTCTGAGATGGAAGCAGGAAGCCCGGAGTGTTTGGGACAAAGGACTACTGTGACTTATAACTGAGACGCTGCACTAAGAACGATGTGTAGGAAAATAACTATGCACAATGGTGGTACCTTGAGCCAGGTTGTGAGGTTAGAGGTTGCAGAGCATCGTCCTATTGTGGAATCATGACTGTACTTTGAATGTAGTACCTACAGCATTTACTAGGGTTTGTGAGATGTACAAGGAAGACATCCAGGACTCAGAACAAGCCCGTGGTGATGCTGGGGGAGAAGCACCCTTGGCAAAACAAGGTCACAATCCCTTTGAAATGAAATCTGGTTTTGTTGCTTTGTGCCTCTTTGGAGTCACAAACTATGTATTAACATTTAGGGCGGGTGGGAGCAAGCTTTACTTCCTGCCGCTTGGCTAGCACAGGTAGTTTAACACTGTAGAAAGAGACATAATTAGGTTTATGGGTAATTCTAAATCCAAGCATATAGCTATACATGTGACATAAATTTTAATGCTGTAAACATAAATACACATGCACACACAAAAACACACCCACAGTAGTAATCTAATGGAACCATTAAAATTTAGGATTTTCACTTCAAGATATGTTCTCTAGGCTTCAACCTGCCACTTAAGTAGCTGTTTTACACTAGATAAACTCACTGATCTTAAATCTCAGTGTCCTCATCTGTCAAGTTGGAGTCATAATAAAATGAATTTAATAGGACCCTTGTAATTATGAATTGTGAGAATGTATATTAAACACTTAATTACAGCGGCCGGCACCAAGTTCATATCTGACAGTCATGATCATTATGGTATCTCTATTAATTCTGTGTATCATAGATAGAAACAAAGAATATCAGCAGCAAAATCTCAATCACATGTTTTAATTGTCCAAAAGCATCATTCTCAGTCACTGGAGAATTTCTATCCTAAGTCCCTGCACAAATTCTGTTTCTAGAATTTGATAAGAAATACTGATGGGAATTCAGCCAAACATCCCATTTCAGGCTCCAGAAATACATCTGCATTTGAATCTACTTCACTTACTTGCCAAAGTAGGTCACTGGCAGATGACACCCTTTACTCTTGTATAAAGAAAAGAAACAAAACTCCCATTACTTTTGCATAACTATGTTTCTTTTCTTCTATTTGACATTTTTTTTTCTTCTCTGTCTTTAGATTTATTCTCCTTCTTTCTCTTGGTATTTACAGAAGCTATTTACAAAAAAAAAAAAAAAAAAAAAAATTCCCTGCAATGTAATAAAGCAAATGAAAACATCCTTACCAGATGGCCCTAAACATAATCTGCACTTTTGAAAATTATGCTGGACCATCCAATGCAAAGCAATTTTTGCTTTGATATTATGGAGTTATTTTCTTAGGAACTTTGATCGTGTTATTTGGCCTAAATACTATAGCTGCAAACACCTTGAGTGTAGTGTTGCTATTGTGTGAGATCCTTCAAAACGTGTCACTTCTCAGCTCCTTGAGTCTCTCTCCCCCCCAGTTCTGTATTACATTCTACTTTCAGCTCAAAAGAATTTCTAAGGGAAAACAGATAATATTCCTGCCATGCACAAAAGTTTGAGTCAAAACAAAAATGCTACTGACTGCATTTCTCTCCCAGTTTAAAACACACACACTAGGTAACAGATACTTCCCCTACAAGAATGTAGTCCTCTTATTTTGAAGGTCCCCAACACAAAGAAATGATAGATGCTCAGGGAAATAGAAATACTAATTACACTGCTTTGATTGTCACACATTGTTTACATGTACTGAAGTAACGCTGTACTCCACAAATACATACAATTATTGTGTCAATTTTTTTTAATTGAGACTCTTTTTTACTATTCCTAATTCTTAGAACTTTGCGGGAAGCTTGCTTACTGTAAAAATATATGGTTGTTTTATTATGTAATAAAAATAGACTTTCAGCAGTGTTAACTGGATCAAGTATCAAATTACTTTATTTCAACTTGATGTATACTAAAACTCACTCAAATTGCATTTTTGACCACCAGGCAAAGTACAGTTCGTGTGTACTAAACAAATGTGCATCAAAACCACATGGGTTGTGTGTTAACAATTCCCATTCCTGGTTCCCACCCATGGACATTCTAATCCTCTAACTGTAAGGCTGAACCAGGTGTCTTAAAATTTGAGAATATTTCTCTAGGGATTAAAAGATTTGGTGAAGAGCTCATTTTTAATAAGCAGCATGGCATATGTCCAACCTTACCTACTCTCTCTGAATTTTGTCTGCAAATACATTCTCTAAATAAATTTCCCTTTTATCTAAAATAAATTGGAAAGAATTGGGTTAGATTTTTGAAAGAAAGCCAATTATTGCTCCACAAAGTGAATGTGGTATCAGTTTTATTGCAGCAATGTTTATACACTGATAAAAATCTAAGAAAATATACATATGTTCAGTCCTTTGAAGGTGGCTTCAGGAGAAATGAGGACTTTCAAAATTCCTGATTTTTCACTTTCAAGACAGAATATAGATGAAATCCCTAGGATGTTATCCTATTAAAGTAATTACCCAGATATAGGCATGGAAGGATGTGCCAGGTTGATTAGAAATGGCACTGAGAGAGCTGGCAAACACAAGGAGTGATTTCTGAACTGAAAAAATCAGAACTAAATTACATACATTCAGGTTAGAATAAATCTTGCTGAAGAATATAACCTGTGTAAAGAGAATCTACAAAGTAAGTGGAAGTGAATGTGCCCGTGTAAAATGGCACCTGGTTACCAGTTCACATTTTAAAGTCTCCAATGTGCTATTGCAATACCAAGACTTGAAAAGACTAGAGAATTCAAAGAAATCCTGGAAACAGACACACAGCCACACCAACTGCAGAATCTATAGGAAATTAAAAAGTAATTAAACTTTTCTTAATCCACTCTGCCAATAAGTTTCATTTGACTGGTGAATTGAGGCTATTTACATTTATGGTTATAACCATTGTATGTTGGCTTATCATTGTTATTTACTTGCTGTTGGCTTCTTACTCTTTCTACCTGTTTACTTGCTTGCTCTTCTTGAGGGTTCCTTTCTATTGTTGTTCTTGAAATTGTGTTCATTCTCTTCTCGTCTAGAATGTCTTTTAGAGCTTTTGTAAGGATGGTTTGGCACTCCAGAAGTTCTTCAGTTGCTCTTTTTCATGGAAATATTTTATTTCCCCGTTAACCTTGAAGGATAGTTTGGCAGGATACATCAATCTTGCTTGGAAGCTGTTTTGTCTTAGGACCTATAATACTTTGCTCCAAGCTCTTCTTGACTGGATGGTTTGTATCAGAACCAGGAAATAATTCAACAACTGCAAGACAAAGCAAAGAAAAACAAAGTCAGATCAATAGGTATTAATGAAACAGCAGGTATCAACACAAATGACATAAAAAGACTATTTGCAGAAATAATATCAGAAAAGTTCCCAGGCATGGAAAAAGAATCAGACATCTAGATAAGTGAAGCATATAGAACTCCAGTTAATCATAACCAAAATAAATCTACAGCCAGACATATAGTGATCAAGATCCCAGAAACTCAACAAAAGCTCAGAATATTAGAAGCTGTTATAGAAAAGAAACAAATCACCTATAAAGAAAAGCCTATCAGAATCACAGCAGCAACAAACCTTTTACAATAGCATCTAGAAAGATGAAATACTTAGGAATCAATCTAACAAAAGAAGTAAAAGATCCACACAGTGAAAATTATAGTACTCTGAAAAAAGAGGTCAAAGAGGATATTAGAAAATGGAAAGATATTCCTTGCTCATGGATAGGAAGAACCAACATTGTGAAAATGGCCATACTCCCAAAATTGTTGTACAGATTCAATATAATCCCAACTAAAATACCATTAGTATACCTCAAAGATTTAGAGAAAACGTTCCTAAAGTTCATCTGGAACCAGAGAGGCCTAGAATAGCCAAAGCAGTCTTGGGAAACAAAGGAAAGCCAGGAGGCATCGCAATTCCTGACTTAAAATTATATTATAAAGTTACTGTGATAAAATCAGCATAGTACTGGCACAAAAACAGACCTGAAGATCAGTGGAACAGATTAGAAGGTACAGATACAGCTACAAACACATTCAGTTACCTTATCTTTGACAAAGGGGCCAAACATGTTCAATGGAAGGAAGACAGCCTCTTTAATAAATGGTGCTGGAAAAACCGGCTCTCCACATGCTGAAGACTAAAATCAGACCCATGTCTTTCATCATGCACTAAATTAAAGACAAAATAGATCAAAGATCTAAATATCAAAACAGAAACACTAAATTTATTGGAAAAGAAAGTAGGTAAAAATCTTGATGACATTGGGGTAGGCAGAGAGTTCATGACCAAAAACTAAACTGCATGGGAAACACTTCAAAGAATCAACAACTAGGATCTCATCTTATTGAAAAAGTTTTTGCACATCTAAAGAAATCACCAATAAAGTACAAAGAAAACCCATGACTTGGGAAAAAGTTTTAGCCAACTGCCCCTCAGACAAAAGACTGCTGTCGCCTCCTGGCAGCCAGGAAGCAGAGAGAGGGGAAAGAGTCCCAAAGGAAAGGGTCAGGGGTTAGACTAGTGCCCCAGGTCTTGCTCTCATGCGCCATTCCCTTCAGTTGAGCCGCACCTCCTGTTTCCACCACCTCCCAGTAATGCCATCAACGCATGATCTCATCAGTACATTACCCCACTGATAAAGTCAGAGCCCCCATGATTCCATCACTTCCCAAAAGGCCATCAGCAACCAACCCTTCAACAAAATGAGCCGGGGTTGGGGAGCACATATCATCCTTACACTGTAATAAAAGGCTATGGGGCAATGGAAGTCAACCACAAGCAGCACGCATTAGCTTGCCCTCCTCCCCTCAATCTGTGATGAATACAAGGAAGGCAGGTTTTTTTCAGTCAGTGCTAGGGGTTGACATTCTGACATCTTTGTCTCACAATGCAGAGTAGGCTAATTCATGGTTCACAGCAGTATTTTCAAATCAACTTTACTGAAATATATTTTACATGCAATAAAATGTGCCCATAGCTCAATGTGTTCTGACAAAGGTGTGTTCCCATGGGTCTACTATTCCAATCAAGCTATAGATAAAGCATTTCCATTACTCCACAAAGTTCCCACATACCATAGAGCAATCAATATTATTCCTTATCCCGGAGAATCCTTGATTCTAATTTCTGCTGCTGCAGATTAGTGTTGCCTCTGCTAAATCTTAAAGTAAGTACTTCTTTATCTCTAGCTTCTTCCAATTGACATAATGAATTAAATATGTAACATGCTGCTAAGAGCACAAATAGTTCATTCCTCCTTATATATGAGTATGGCGTTGGACGGGCATACTGCTGTTTTTTATCTATCCACCTGAGGGAGAGTTGGGCTGTTTCCAAACTTTAGGTATAATGAATAAGATTTTTAGTAAACACTTTGTATAATCTCTTGTAAGCAGAAGTTTTCACTTTCTTGGGTAAATACCTAGAAGTAAAACTTTGGGGTCATATAATAGGTATGTATTTAACTGAATAAGAAACTGCCAAACTCATTTCCAAGGTGACTGTAGAGTTTTACGCTCAGAAAAGCAATACATGAGCTTCAGCCGCTCCGCATACTTGGCACATTAGCCTCGTCCATCTTTCCCATTTTATCCATAGAACAGTAGTCTGATATCTTAAAGACCAAAGTATATATTTGCTTGTTTGTTTCCCTTAGTCTGGTTTTCGTCTATCCTGCAACCCTTTTTGGAAGAAGTCCTAAATCCCAAATCCATGTGCTTGATACATATCCCACGTGCTTCATTAGACTTTTTTTCTAGGTCTTTGGCTACTCTGTTCCACTTCCACCGCTATGAGAGCCTTTAATGCCAGACATAGCTACCCAGTGCCGTGCTTCATGTTCTGGCTCTCCCTGACCTTTGTGGAGGCTCACGTCCCAGGCAACGGAGTGTAGCTGCTAAAGCTAATGGCTCTATCTACGGGATTTCTTTTTCTGAGACAGGGTCTTGCTGTGTTGCCCAGGCTGTTCTCAACTGGGACTACAGGTATATGCAACTGTAGCCAGGTGGGATCCAACCAAAAAGAACAAAGAAGTTGTTTCCCTCTGAGATAAACATTAACCAGTGGGAAACTGGAGACAGGATGGAGCTGTCAGGCAAGTCTCCTCCCCGTTTCTTACTCCACTAGCACAATCCCAGCGGCCATGTACAACGTGCGCAGCGGTCCGTCCGCACACCTTAGGGGCTGCAGCTGCTGTACTACCGTGCATCTTCGTAGCTCATCATGAAACAGTGCCACCCAGTGGTGAGAGTTGAACTTCCAGGTAAACCATTATCGTTGAAATGTTACTCTGTTTTTAGGGTACTGTGATCCTCCATGGGATCCTTCTGATCTGTCTCAAACTTTGTCCTTCTTAATGCTCTTTTATTCAAATTTGTATTGATTTTATGAGTTGTCGTTGGTCTCTAAGAAACTCCATTTTGATCAAAGAGTTCAAGTTGCTTATAGCCAAAGAACTTTATTCAATTTTTCAGGAAATGTCATTTGGTAAGACATTATATCTCTACAATAATTTATCCTGCAGAAGAATCACAGGATCACAGACCCTGAGGATCACTAAAATTTATGGATTCCATAAGCTGTTACAGCAGAAACGCATAGAATAAAACTTGGCAAATAGTGGGTGCTAAATTTGCAGGACCGTAATCGGGGAAATGTGCTTAGAATTACATTTTCTGTTAGATTTGAACTCAAAGCCCTGTGAGCTTCTTGTTATACCACGTTTATCTCAATTTAAGTTAAAGACACCAACAGGCTTGCTTCTCTCTCACATGTGCTATCAAAGAGTCTGTCCGCTGATGTAATTCTTCATTCAAATAGTTATGTCTGGTCTAGATCGTGCTGTACTCGGAAATAGAATTTTTGATTTTATCTCATTTAAAGAGAAGCATATCTTTAAAAACCTTGCAGAAAAAGAACAAGCTGGAAGATTTATACCACCATCTATGAAGCCCACATGTAAAGCTATAGCAGGGAAGACAGAGTGCTATGAGCACAAGGGCAGACAGAGCAACCAGTACAGTAGAACAGAGAAACCAAAAGTAGCCCTGTGTGATCACATAGGGCACCACGGGAACTTTTTCTTGTTGTCGTTCTTGTTCAGTTAGATATCTCTCCATTAAAAAAGATGCCATTTACTTCCCAATAAATACAAAGAGACCTAACTATAAAAATTTTAAATGCTAAGAAATTTAGAGAAAATCATAGCACATCACGACAATTTTGGTATAAAGATTTTTAAGAAGATACTAAAAGTTCTAGCCATAAATTTTTAAAGTGATAAAATAAACTACCATAAAATGAAAAGTATCTGTCCACAAAAAGATACCATTGTCAGAGTGAAAATGTAACCACAGGAGAGAAACTACATTTGAGCTACATTTATCCAACAAAGGACTCTTACAAATCATGAGAAAACAATATAAAGAAAAAAATTCTTAAACAGATCAGCATATACAGCATCGTTTTGGACTTGCAAAGTTCAATGTGCAATAAACATACGGAAAGATCAACTTCATTGCGCATCAGAGGAGATCAAATGAAAACCTCAAAACAACCTGTTATATACACATACACTAGAATGGCTAACATAAAAACTATAGAAATTAGCAAGTGTTAACTAGGATTCAGAGCAATTACCACTCTCATTTCTTGTAGAAGTGTAAATTAATAACATCATTTGGAAAAATACTTGGCAGTATCTTTTAAAGCTGCAAATGCGAATTTTATATGACTCAGCAATCCCTCTTCAGGGCATAGATTTAGTAGAAATGTTCAGATACGCATTAGAATGTTCATTGCCATTCATGTTAACCAAATGTGTATTTGTGGTAGGATAAACAAAAAAAAACATAATATATTCACTAATGCATATTACAAAATTGAATAATGTACAGTAATGCATAGTAATATGGGTGGATAATATGAGAGAGGGAAAGGAACCAGGAATAAAGAAGTACATGTCATGTGACCCAAGTTACATACAATGCAAAAAGTTACAACCACAGTATCCTATCAGGCATCAATGGCGCTGATGAGAACATGCTGCTGCAGAGAGCACAAGGGAGTTGATAGAGTGATGTTCACGTTCTGCTTCTTGATTTGGGTGCTCCTTACACAGGTGCTGTATATTCAGCTGACGAAAATTCACCGAGCTGAGCACTTGTGAATGCAAAGATTAACTATATGTCAACTTGACTGGGCCACAGAGCTCAGCTATTTGGTTAAACATCCTAAGGAGTGTCTAAGAGTGTTTTGAAAGAGATGAACATTTGACACAGTAGAGTAAGAAAAGCGGATTGTCCTCCATAATATGGGTGGGCTTCATCTCATTAATTAAAGGTCTAAATAGCTCAAAGCTTAATCTCCCCTAAACAAGAAAGAAGTCTACAGCAGACAGTGGTGCAACACTGACCCCTCCCTGATCGTCAGCTGCCAGGCCGCACAGCAGGTTGTAGATTCCCAGCCTCCATAGAATCACACGAGCTGGTTCCGGTTCTCAGAGAACCTTGCTAATTCAATGACATGGAATTGCCTTTACTTACATTGTACTTCCACAGAAAAGTTTTTGTGAGTAGTACATCTGCAGCAATAGTTAATGGAGGATAGTATCTTTGCAGCCTGTTCCCTCAAACAAGACATCACTTGCATCCAGTTGTGAAGAATTAACATTAACTATAATTGGCTAAAGCTCTGTCATAAAAAAGAGGTTACATTTTTCATTGAAGCAATTTTGCATCCATGGCTTTTTTATTACATGAAACTCAGTATATTATTCCAAGAGTATCACTGTGTATTATGAATTGTCACCATGAAACAGCAGATGAAATCTTTAATTATTGCATTTCAATATTTTGTGACTAGCCATTTGAGGAGCATTATGTTTTTTTACAGAATTTTTTAATGTTTTTAAATTTGTCTCACTATATATCTCCAAAGTTTGGCACCCATCCTATGTTGGTGAATTTAGTCATTGCAGAATTTGCTTGACTTGTTTAAAGATACATACTATAAATATACTTTTAAATATGGGCTTTTAACAAATGGCCCATAAACGTTTAGTAGTTCCAAACTTGGACAGGAAAACTTAATTTTCATTGACCTCTAAGGGAATCTTAACATTTTCTTATTTATCATTATTTCATTACAATTATATTAATAGACCCATCAGAAGAGCATACTATTTAAAGCACTAATAAAGAAACTCCTATTGTATATCACAATTTTTAGATTTGCCATAACAGAATTTTTCAATACAGTTGCTTCCTCTACAACCTTATGTATTATATCTCAGATATCTAAAGAGATTACTTTGAGAAAGAATATAGTTTTCAGAGAATTTGGCCATTTGAACATCTAGAGATTTCACTCAAAATAGGAAAGACCTTTTGTGCTCTCTAATGCCTGTAGCACATCTCAGTTCACTAATGTGCTCCCTAAATTCCAGCCATATTAAAGCCACAACCAAAGTTCTTCTGATTCTTTGGCCCCTGTGTGTGCAGTTTCCCCTGCCTGAGTGCCCCAGCCTGCCCATTCCAACTCTGCTCTGGCCTTCAACCCCCACTCAGCAGTTTTCTCAGTGAGCTGTTTCTGATTGTTCAAAGTCCCACTGAAACCACACCTGGGCACCGTGTGCCCTCTGATCCATTCTCCAGCTCCTCCACCCAGTTCTCTTTCCCAGGAGAGCCACCTGCACGAGCCTGGGAGTGGTCCTGCCCTGTGACTTTGGGTTGTGTTCAGTTAATGGCAGGCGGTCTGAGGAAGGAGGGGATTGACCATTTCTTCCCTTCCCTTTGGACCCAGGGCTAGCACTACCTGGAGTTGTACACGATGCCTGGTTGTTTCTTCATTCTATGGCCATGCTTTGCAAATGGTTCTTTATTCAACCACCACAAGTGGTCCTGTGGTGGCATCCCACTCGTTTCCTGCCGGTGTCTGGATTGATTCCATCATTAACTGAATTAAGTCATAGCATCGTCCTATCACAAAAGCAGGTGCTGGCTTCCTCTGATTCTTTAATAACTTTTTTTAAAATTCTCATTGTATCTTTTCTTTATGTGTTTCTCCATTAGCTCCTTAAACACCACAGCTGTAATTGCACAATATCTGAAGTCCCATACCTGGCAAAGCTCTCATCTATAATAGGCATTTAATAAAAAGCTTAGTGAGCAAATATATAAAGAAGTGGCAGAAATTATAAGGGTCATTCTCAACATAAATAAATGTTTTATTCTGTTATACTGGCCCTTTTCATCACATTATTGCTTCCAGTAAATGCTTTAAGCTTTAAACTTGATTTAGAAACTAGGAAAGAATTTTACAGATTTTATCACCTCTGGGCAACAATGTATTTTCATAACACTTTTGCCACACAACACATATTACTAAAAAAAATCCAATTGTCTTCTTGTATCAAATGGCATTTACTTTTCATCTTTGTAATTTCCTCTGCAAGAACTTCAGAGTTCAGGGGCACCGGGTAACATAAGGAACCAGCAATTTCATATTTTCTCAAAATTAAATATTTTAATAGACTGCAAAAGCAAATCCCAATTTATATTTTCTTATTATTTCTCTCTGAAAATATTTGCTGTAGATTTTAAAGGACAGGTTTCATTGTTGGGAAATGATTATATCAATTTAATTAGATTGTCACCTCAGGAGCCATTCTTTTATATTTAAGAAGTCTGGCTCAGAAAAGACCATGCAAACAGAAAACCACTGCAGCTAGATACCTGATATTGTGCCCATATATAACCTCAGAAAATATGATTATCTTTGTTTCTCTTTTATTTAATCTCAGAACTTTGGTTTAGCACTCACACATTAAAGTAAACTTTCTATGTAGCCAGCTCTGATGCGAACCTGCTTTTGCTCTCCCAGGCTAAATCGCTTTCCCAAATGTTTT
The DNA here is from genome assembly GCA_004027595.1 of Dinomys branickii. NCBI lineage: Eukaryota > Metazoa > Chordata > Mammalia > Rodentia > Dinomyidae > Dinomys > Dinomys branickii. Next base: position 3,360 of record PVLD010025911.1, on the reverse strand, counting down.
CATCTTTAGACATGTACACAGTGTTCGTACACAGCAGATATCACTACTCTGTGTGTGGCTTTTTAAAAATTCAGGTAAATTGCATGATACTGCGGGTGTTACTCTGGTTAGTTAGATTTCCCCCCAAATTGTGCTTTTGAGATTTATCTACGCTGATGAACATGGGTAAAGTTCATTCTTTTCAACTTCTAAATAGAAAAGACAGACACTGCCAGCTGTCTACCCAGTATCATGCCTCCCCTTTTTCTCCATAAGAGAAACACAACATATACATCTCATCCAACCCTCCTAGAACTCAGCCAGGGACTGTGGCCTTTATCCTTTTCAGTAAGTCACTTTCCTTACTCTATTCTCCTTTACAGTCAAAGCCAGTACTGTAACAATGAACTTTGAGATGCTCTAAATGTATCTATTGGAAGATCATAAAGTCATGTTATTCCTCTACTCTGGAAAGAATTTAAAACTCCTAGAAAATGGAGGTTCCTTACATTCCCACAAGCAGTATACATGTTCCTGTTTCCGTGCATCTTTGCCAATTTTAATAATGCTAAATCCTGACCGATGAGATTTTGTGTAAGTCTGGGGGCAGGAAGTAGAATCTCATTATTTTCAAGCTTCCTTTTCTTTACGTTGTAATTCAAAATCCTTGTTTGGGGGAGGTTATTTGTTTATATTGCTTTGGAGTTGCGTGGTTGCTTGGTTGCTTGGTTGGTTGCTGGTTGGTCAGTTGATAATAGGGTCTGTCAATAATGGGGTCTGTCTATTTTACCCAAGCTAGCCTCAAACCCTTGGGTTTAAGTGATCATCCTGCTTCAGCCTCCTAAGTAGCTGAGACTATAAGTGTGCACCACCAGACTCAGCTTAGAATCTTATTGGGTCTTATTTTAATTTCACTAATTGTCAGTGAAGTAGACCTTTTGTTCTGTAGTGGGGGGGTTCTTATTTTTTATTGCATTTTTGACTACTTTTAATTCACATTTGACTACTTTTAATTTTAAATTAATTCAGAGAATCTAATTATACAAATACATGAGTAAGTCCAGATGTCTTTGCAAATGAAGAAGAAAAATTCAGTTCACTAAGAGCTACCTTTATAGTGAGTGCTTACCACATTCCATCAATGCTAGTTCTCATGAAAAATCTAAAACACAATAAGAAGGGATCATTGTTCCTGTCCCTTTCTTATTTTTTATAAATTTTATTATAAAATAGACATTATTCTGAAGTTCATATGGCCACAAAAAAGTTATTATTTAGGGTGATTGAAATTTTAAATTAGGAACTAGTGGAGCGGAGATTTAAAACTTAAGTCCACTGATTGTTTCTGAAAGACCTCTCCACTGTTCTGATTATTTTCTTCTAATGGGCAAGAAATTTTCTTTGGGACTTCCGAGAAGATGGCGACCAGGTGAGCGACAGAGGGAATCTCTCCCAGGGACTGAACCTTTGCGCGTGGGTGCCCGGTCCGTGGATGCAAAATTCCAACTGATTGGGCTGCTCTCCGCGGCCTGAGCATTAAAGGGCTGGCTGACAAGCCGCGCGGTGAGAAGTGGGCGGATCCTGAGAGCTGGGCGCCCGAGGGATCGGTGCTGCGCTTGGGGCGCAGCTCAGCTCAAATCGCGTACAGCCGAGAAAGCGATTGCGGTGGGACGGACACCTCTAGCTCCTGAACCCAACTGGCTCAGAGGCGGCTGTAACCAGGGTTTGTTGGAGGCAGCGGAGCAGAGGAAACTCAGAGAACGCGCTACTGGGACAGATTGCGCCAATCTGGGCAGCGGTCCAGGATCCCCCTCAGAGCCCCACCCCCGCAGCCGGCGCCGCACGAGCTGGAGCGGCTGCGATCGGCGGAATTTCTGAGTGGGGAAAAGGCTCGATCCAGGGAGATACATCTGAACGGCATTCCTGTCTGCACGATCCCAGGGTGAGTTGAGTGGGCGCTCTAACCGGTTTTTCCTGAGTCGGGAAGAAGCTCAGCCCAGTGAGAGACATCAAAGCAGCTTTAAGGACTGCGGGATCTCCCGGGTGGGAAGAGCTAGCTAGGTGCCCCTAGGGGATTTGTGAGGGGGGAAGGAGCTCCACCCAGGGAGGAACACGTGAGTGGCCTGTCTGCAAGACCCCTGGGGCGGCGAGCTGTTTATACGCCCCAGACAGGTCTCGGGGTAGGGAGTAGAAGCGGAAATCTCAGCAGACAGCTTAAGGGACATTCTCCCAAAGAGAAGAAATCATTGGAGCAGCCTCTGCAGCAGACCTTTGCCTGCTGAACTGCCTGGGGAATTTAGAGCTCCACATTTTGAATCTGATACCCAAAAATGGGAAAACAGAGGAACAAAACGCAGTCTCAAAACTCAATCCCACGCAGAACAAGTTTTGAATGTGAAGATACAGGGGAAGCAGGAAGCCACATACCTGCAAGTTATGAAACGATTGCATCCGAAATGAAACAACTCCAACAGGCCATAAAAGAGCTTAAAGCAGAAATAAGCCACATACCCACAATGATTTCTCACACAAAAAACGAGCTGAAAACAATGATGAAAGAAATGTTCCGTGCACATAGAGAAGAAATAGACAAAAGACTAGAAGAAAATAGGAAACAAATGGAAACGTTACAAGAGCAATTTAGGACTGAATTACCAAGAATGAAATAGGTCCAAAGAGAATGCCAGGATTTGAAAACTAACGCTGAAAGCATGCAAAACCATTTAAAAGAAACCGAAGATAGAACTTCAGAACTTGAAGACAGCATGGCCGCTTATGAGCGTGAAAGGAAGAATCTCATGATATCATCAAAGACACAAAAAAAGTCAATCCAAGAGCTGCAAAATGAGGCAAAACGTAACAATATTCGAATTATAGGAGTGTGTGAAACAGCAGGAGATCTCGCAAATGATATAAAAGGAATATTTGATGAAATAATAGCAGAAAATTTCCGAAACAAGGTAAAAGATACTGAAGTTCAGTTAAGCGAGGCATATAGAACCCCACTGATACATAACCCAAAGAAAAACACGCACAGGCATATAATAGTCAAGATCCCAGATATCCAGCAAAAGAACACAATATTAAAAGCTGCTAGAGAAATGAAACAGATTACCTAAAAAGGAAAGCCCATCAGAATCACAGCAGATTTCTCAACGGAAACCATGAAATCAAGAAGAGCTTGGCATTTTTATACAATGGAATATTATTCAGCTATAAAGAAAGACAATTTTGGGAACTTTGTAGGCAAGTGGACAAAACTGGAGTCCATACTCATAAGTGAAATAAATCAGCGATACATGTGCAGGCAACGTATTATATCACCGGTGTAAGAACCCGAGGGTGGGAATATAAACTAAAAGTCATGAAGGAAATCTGTTC
>PVLD010025910.1:0-22991 GCA_004027595.1 Dinomys branickii | reverse complement strand
GTTTTGCTTCATCTTGCAGCTGTTGGATTGACTTTTCTTGTGTCTTTGATGATATCATGAGATTCTTCCTTTCACGCTCATAAGCTGCCATGCTGTCTTCAAGTTCTGAAATTCTATCTTCGGTTTCATTTAAACGGTTTTGCATGCTTTCAGCATTAGTTTTCAAATCCTGGAATTCTCTTTGGACCTGTTTCATTCTCGGTAATTCATTCCTAAATTGCTCTTGTAACGTTTCCATTTGTTTCCTATTTTCTTCTAGTCTTTTGTCTATATCTTCTCTATGTGCATGGAACATTTCTTCCATCATTGTTTTCAGCTCGTTTTTTGTCTGAGAGATCATTGCGGGTATGTGGCTTATTTCTGCTTTAAGCTCTTTTATGGCCTGTTGGAGTTGTTTCATTTTGGATGCAATCGTTTCATAACTTGCAGGTATGTGATTTCCTGGTTCCCCTGTATCCTCACATTCAAAACTTGTTTTGGGTGGGGTTGAGTTTTGAGACTGCGTTTTGTTCCTCTGTTTTCCCATTTTTGGGTATCAGATTCAAAATGTGGAGCTATAAATTCCACAGGCAGTTCAGCAGGCAAAGGTCTGCTGCAGAGGCTGCTCCAATGATTCCTTCTCTTTGGGAGAATGTCCCTTAAGCTGTCTGCTGAGATTTCCGCTTCTTCTCTCTACCCCGAGCCCTGGCTGGGGCGTATCGCCACCCCAGGCGTCTTGCAGACAGGCCACTCAGGTGTTCCTCCCTGGGTGGAGCTCCTTCCCCCGTCACAAATCCCCTAGGGGCGCCTAGCTAGCTCTTCCTACCTGGGAGATCCCGAAGCCCTTAAAGCTGCTTTGATGTCACTCGCTGGGCAGAGCTTCTTCCCGACTCAGGAAAAACCGGTTAGAGCGCCCACTCAACTCACCCTGGGATCCTGCAATCAGGAATGCCGTTCAGATGTATCTCCATGGATCGAGCTTTTTCCCAACTCAGAAATCCCCCCGATCGCTGCCGCTCCAGTTCGCGCAGTGCCAGCTGCGGGGGCGTGGCTCTGAGCGGGATCCCGGAACGCTGCCCAGATTGGCTCAATCTGTCCCAGTAGCTCGTTCTCTGAGTTTCCTCTGCTCCGCTGCCTCCAACAAATCCTGGTTACAGCCGTCTCCGAGCCGATCGGGTTCAGGAGTTGGAGGCTTTCCTCCCGCCGCGATCACTCTCTCGGCTGTATGGGATTTGAGCCGAGCTGTGGCCGAAGCGCCTCACTGATCTGTCGGGCGCCGAGCTCTCAGGATCCGCCCACCTCTCGCCTCTCGGCTTGTTCAGCCGACCCTTTAATTCTCAGGCCGCGGAGAGCAGCCCGATCAGTTGGAATTTTGCATCCACGGACCGGGCAGCCGCGCGCAAAGGATCGGTCTCTGGGAGAGATTCCCTCTGCCGCTCACCTGGTCGCCATCTTCCCTTTCATTCATCTTTTTAAAAAATCTAAATATTTTAAATAAAAACTGGGATATTTGTTTACCAAATGATAAATTAATATCTTGATGGACTTCAAAAAGTTATTTGTTGGTATGTAGTTGAGGTGTTATTTTTGTCAAAAAGTTATTTTTGAAGTCATTTTCAAATATAAAACTTTCTCTAAAGATAAAAATGCACACATTAAAGCAAAACTTAAATTCTTTATATTGATGATCCAAGGATTAAAAAAAGAAAATATTTTATATTTACTTAGGTAATTTGATCATCTTTAAAACCATCTAATATCGTCCCTAGAATTTATCTTAAACTTGCAAAAGAAGGTTTTATTTTAAAAATGTTTCATAACATTGTCTACAATTTTCTTCAAAGTTGCATTTTATGGCTTTTTAATTTGAGATTGTCAACAGCTTAACTGACTGTTCTTTAGGGACAATGTCCCTTTCTAACTGGGGAAATATTCTGCAGGTATTGAAGTATCTGGTAAGTTCAGAGCTGGTCCTGGTCATTGATTCCTCATAATAAAAATAGTACTTGACAGTGACTGAGCTACTGGGGTGGTCCATGCCTGCACTGGCAGGTGCTGTAGCCAGCTGAGCCCCAGTACAGCCGTGTGCTGTGGCCACAGTGGATTTGTGGCTGTGCAAAGGCCGTGTGCTCTGGCCACAGTGGATTTGTGGCTGTGCAAAGGCACGTGCTGGGCCCGCAGGATGCCACGCCGTGGCTCACCCTAGAATGCTCTGGCCGAGTGTGTGTGTAAGAGTCAAGGTTTCTCTCTGTCATTACAACAAAGCAAAGCAAAGTGCAAGGGCAGCTGCTTGTTGCTTTGGGGACTCATGACTTGGTTACACCTGCTGGACTCTTGTTCTTTCGCTTTACAGAGCACGACTCAGTGGGTTCTTTGTGGTTCCAGAGACAAATAATTACACATTCTGGATCCAGGCAGACAGCCCAGCCTCCCTGCATTTCAGTCGGTCTGAGGAACCGGGGACCAAGGTGCTCACCTTCCTTTCCTTTATCTTTACTCTCAGTCTTGTGTCCTTGACTAAAGGAAGAGTTAAAACTAAAGCTCTCAGGTCCTATAGCTGGTTTTAACATGCCGTGAAGTGACCAGGGGCTTTACACTTTGAAAACAATTTGGCCGAATTATAATGGCATATGCTACTGATTGAGCCTTCACTTTAAACCAGGCATTCTATTTTGTCTTCACTGTATCTCTATGAAAAAAATATATTTATCTCCATTTTTGCATATGAAGAAATTGGGGCTTTGAATGATTGTATGGCCAGTTGGATAAAAATCTAGGACTAGTTGGGTAAAAGTAAGAGGCAGGATTCAAATTCAGATTTATCTGTCTCCAAACCTGGTGCCTTTTCTGCTGACTTTGGGCAGAGATGTAGCTCGCCTCATGCAGAAATCTCACCATCAACTTTGAAGGCTGAGAGAAAATGCCTCTAATAGGCAGCCAAAATCCACTTGTGCCTTTGACAAAGAGTCACAGCATTTTAATAATATTCTTTGAAATTGATTTGCTAGTTGGTTAGAAAAATGCAATGGCTTTTCATGTAATGAAGTCACTCTAGGTTTCTGAAGTGCTTAATGTCAATTTTTCACAGCATGAGGGTGTTAGGGTGGCTGTTCCTGCTCTGTTGGTAGCCCATCTAACTCTATTGGAATACTGTTCAGGTGAGAGAGAGGCAGAGAGAGAGAGAGAGAGAGAGAGAGAGAGAGAGAGAGAGAGACAGAGAGAGACAGAGACAGAGACAGAGACAGAGACAGAGAAGCATAAAAAAACCAAAGGGCCAAAGTAACAGTTAACTTTTTGGAAAAGGCTGACTGTTTGAAACACCTCAATGTTAGTGGCTTTGTAATGCTTACTGTTTGAGAGGAAAAGGCACAAGCTTGATGATGTTGATTTTAATATACTTACTGGGCACAGGTGGAAGTGGCCTCCATTGGAGTTGGCACTGCTCACTGGTTTGACTCCTGGGAGCAGAATGGGATCTGGGCCAATGAAGGGACCTGGCAACAGAAGAGTCCCAAACTGGAGCTGTTGGGAGGAGCCAGGCATTACCTGGAGGCAGAACACCACGGGACAGCCCCCAGCAGCGGAATGAGAATTGGCGTCCAGATCCACAACACCTGGCTGAATCCCGATGTGGTCACCACATACCTCCGAGAGAAGCACCAGATCAGTGTCAGAGCCCAGAGACTTCCAGAAATACAGGTTTGCCTCTCTTTCTGGTCCTATGGAGTTGAACTCTGGAGAGAGGAAAGGGTCCTTTGCTCATAGAAGGACCACTTGTAGAGAGCCAGTGGACCTGAGTTGTAATTATAACTCTGCCGACAAATATATACACTGTCTATTCAACTGGGCTATATTGTTGAGGTTACCTTACTCATTGACTTAGTTTTAGGAATTTATGCTATATGTCAGTCTTTTTTTTTTTTTAACTTTTTGTTGACTACAGTTAAGGTCCTTCAAACACACACACACACACACACACACACACACACACACACACCATAGATTTTTAACTGATTCAGTTCCTAGTTCCCTATGTGCTGTTTCCTAAGTCTAATTTGGAATGAGTTTTATCTGTGCCCCACATTTTCTCTGAGCAATTTCGTTGTACTTTTTGTTCACTTTTTGGTGTACAATCTGAATCAATATAAACTCTGTCTTCTAAAGCCTCCCATCTAAGAGTAACCTGTATATGAATAGCCACAGAGCACAGGAGAAAATAACAAGTGATTTAATAAATGAAAAGCTACCGAGAGCTAACTCTGGGTAATGTGTCCTCCAGCGCATGCGTTGGCAGCAAGAGACTGCGCAGGAACCAGGAGAGTATGTGACCACTGCCTCCGGGCCACTGCTGAGAGAAAGCATTTGCTGAGGGACTGAAAATGTGGCAAACTTAAGGGGCACAAAAGGGCCAACGGGACATGAAGGGCCGAAGTAACTGAGTTAACACAAAAAGGAGTGAAGCCATTTGTTCTACAGTCTTCATTAGGTGGTGATGCCGCAATCTTTCTAGATGGCAATATCATTTAGAAAATTGAAATAATACCAACAGGGAGGGTGGGCTGAGGAGGTCAGTTTTGTGCTCCTCATCAGACTCTCGGGTTTCACTGTTTCCTGTCAGTGCTGTCTCTCTTGACTTCATAGGTGCTGAGTGTATCAGGCAGTGGGGACTTTTTCCTTGCTTGGGACAACATCTCCAGCCAGCCAATTCCTGCAAATGCCACGGCCCACCAGGTGGGATCCCGCTTCAGATAAGGGGTGTGGTGGGAGCCCTAGGCCTGGCCCTTGTGTCAGCGATGTGAACTGACGGTACCACGTCTCCTTTCAAACAGATTCAAGCCACCATTGAAGAGTTACTTGCAGTGAAATGCAAGCTGGAACCCCTTTCAGCTAACATCCTGCTTCGACTTGGATTTGAACAAGGTGTTCCTGTTGTCTTTTCACTTTCTATAAGATAGGCACAATCCTCAGGCCCCCACTAAGGTGCTCACAGAGTCAAACAAAAGTATGAAAATGGGTTTTGGACACTGAGCGGCCAAGGCGGTTACTCCATGCTTGGGAAGGAGGTGCTTGGTGCAGTGACTAAGGACAGGTGAGTCAGTCCTCAGGAGCCACTAAGGACACATGGCATGGCCCAGAAGTTCCCACACTGCACAGGGCACAGGGTACAGATGGTGGTGAAATACAACAACTTTAAAATCTTGTTTAACTCAAAATGTATCTAAAGAAATTATTACCTAAGAAAGTGCTGCAAATTTTTAAAATGTGAAGGTGTGTTTAAAACTATACCAAAGCAAACTAATTCCAGTGGATACCGTTCTATCCTTTTGCTTCTCAATTGGTGTTGGTGTCTTGGTACCCAGGGAAAACAATCATAGATATCTCATGTTTGTGGTCATACACAAGGGTTTCTCCTCGATGGAGCCTTCAGGCTGGGGGACCCCAGCCCCTCAAGCCCTCCTTAGTGCTCCTGAGGACTGAAGGATCAAGATCACAGTCAATGCACACCCACTCCCTGCACACACTGAGAGACTGTGCTTAGTTTAACACTCATGTTTTCTTCCTGTTTCACCAAACTACACGCAGGTCTAGAAGGCGCAAGCTCCGATGGGGACCTCACCAGTGGGACAGAGCCCTTCTGTGGCAGAATCAGCCTCCATCGGCCTCGACACCTTGACCTGATGCCTGCTCCTGCACAGAAGGGCTATTGGCTGGATCAGTACCCACATGTGAGTATAGTTCTCAGGCTTCCAGCCAGGTGTGTGGGAGGGGTGAGTATCTCCGGGTTGGAGATAAAAAAAACCCAGAAGCACACAGGAGTGATTGCAGTGATTTGCCCATTGCCTTTGGGACTAAGGCCCTGGGTATTTTAACTGCCATTTCAGGTATGAACAGATGCACCTTGCCAGCACTAAAGAACTGCTACCTGGAAATGCCTTTGCCCTGGCTGTAATGATAAGGGCTATGGAAATTTTTATGTGGTTAGCATTTTGTTTGATCTCTCTATATAAGCGCAGACTTAGCATTCTAATATTGAACCCTGACCCTTCACCCTCTGTGTCCTCAGTGACTTACTTAACTACACCGTGCCTTAGTGAAATGGATAATTATTTGGTTAAGCTTTCAGGTATGTGATGAAGAGTAAATGAGACCATTTGGTAAGGTGCTTTCACAGGGCAATGGCTGGGTGGGGCTGGGTCACTGTTATTATGGTTAATGTTACTGATGGATTGAAAGGCTCCTTTGCTGAGTACCTCTTACGGCCTTTGCTTTAGTAGATCTGCTATCCTTTGTAGAAGCAACACAGCTCACTTGTCTTTTGTGATCTAGAGTGAGCCTTTCTGGGGTGGTAGAGCTCACGGTAGTGGTTGTGGGTCTTTTCCTGCTTGAGCAATAATGGAAGTCAGGAAGAAGAGGTTCTAGCCTGGGGCCTCACCGGTCTCCAGCCTCTTCTCCACTGCAGGGTTTCCCAAGGCGGAAGGAGCTTTGTCCTTTGGGAGAGAGTTGGAAGAACATGAAAATATACTTGGTTGTAACAGCTGGGAAACTGCTATTGGCATCTACTGTAGGAGGCAGAGGCCAGAGATACTAGTAAAGCTCCCACAGCAGCAGGACAACGCCACAACAAATTACCCAGTGTCAACCCATGTTGAAAGCTTCAGCTCTCACGTCTCCTGCTGAGTGACTTCCTACTCGAGTTAGAAGGTGAAGATGCTGGGGTTGTTAAGGAAAGGCTCAAGGAGAGTAAGTGACTTGCTCAAGCCTGCACAGGATAAGCAGAGATTTTTCCATTTGAAATACTCTAAGATCCTCACAGCCAATCACAGAATTAGGGATTTATAAACACTGCTGTGTTACTTTTTTTTGGCCTCAGAAAAGGCATTTAGTATGTTTCTCTGAGCTTTATTGAAGTAAGCAACAATTTGCTCTAAATGATCTCTAGCAGGACAGGTAAGTGCTGGGAAGGCAGGCACTGGCCTCTTTTGTTGTATGAAGCTGGGTCTACAGAGGTGGAGCACTCACTGGACATTGTTTAAAAGGCTGATCTTTGCCCTGATGGCTCTGAGGGACTTGTTTGGTGTCCACAGCTGTGCATGGCATACAAAGGCCCCAGGAACATGATTCTGAGGATGACTGTGTCCTTCATAATTGGCTTTCAAAACACCACCAAGAACAACACCTGTGACTGGAATCTCACGGGAACCAGCCCTGAGAGGTAGCTCTGCTGCAGGAGGTGGGACGGGGATTCTGCCTGCTGGAGGAGATGGGATTGACTGTCGTGTGGACAGTGGTCCATTCAGTCTTATGTTTAGGGCTCAACCAACTTGGGGTTTTGAAATTATTCCATTTGACAAAATATTTTGACTCCATAGCAGGTAGCTATTAAGGATACAACAGTTCTGAGCAGGACTCTGACACTTCTTGTGGGCACAGAATCACAGAATACTATTATGTGGAAGAACTTACAGGACATTTCTTGACATGTGAGGAAAACTGGGGCCAAAGAATTAATCTATACGCAGTTAGCTTGTGACTGTAGAATAAAATTAAGGCATAATAATCTCATGATTCAGGGCACTTTCCACATATTTCTTATGCTTTGTGAAAGTGATTTTAACCTAAGTGAGTCAGTGATGTCCAGGAGTGTTGATCTTCCCTATGGTTAGAACCTAACATCTATTTTACTTCAGATGCACAATTACACTGTAAGTTTAAAATGCCACTGACACTGTTGGGAATGAATGAATGATTTAAGATGTGACTCACCAGTGTTACAGCCAAAGCCAAGTGCACCTTGGCTAGGAGGTCTATACCTGAGGCACACAGGCTGTGTGGGTACAGGGCTCACGGTCTCTCTCCCGGCTGTAGGGTCCAGGGAGAGGACTGCAGGTTTTACCCAAGGCCCCTCCTTCCTGTGCTGTTTGCAGCTGGCAGTTCACCTGCACTGATCTTCAGGACATGTGTGTGCGTCACTCCAGGCATCTCCAGCAGCCTCTTGCCAGCACCCCTGTGCTGGTTCGTCACATCGCCCTCCTCTCGCTGGCCCAAGAGCAGGGCCTGCTTTACATGGATGAAATTGTTATTGCAGACACAAACCTCACAGGTGATCAGCACATCGGTTGTCTTCCAAGGGCTTGCCTCCAGTTTCTGGGTAAACTTTGCTGCTCTGTTAAAGAGGAGGGGACAGGTGATTGTCCATCTTCCCTGCCTCTGTTCTGTGAGCCAATGGGGTTAAACTTCCTTCATCTCTCTAGCCAGTCCTTCATTTTTCCCTATTTACTATGTCATTTTCTCTTTCTTCTTGTGCTTGTGCTCTTATTCCAACTTTCCCACCTTCTTATAGGGAAACTTTGCTTTCCTCACCTGTAAAATGGGTACAATATGGGTTCTGCCTCATTAAATTACTGTGAAGATTAACCCAAGTTTAATAGAAAGCACTCATGATATGTCTGGACCATAGTGAATGCTTCACAAGTAAGCAGCTATTAGTATTGTTAGGTCCGCAGGATTTCTCCATCTTTTCTCAAGTTCATATGTGTCATACTAAGTGCTAGAAAGAGCATGGCAATATTTAGTCTTGTATCTGATTTATAAAGTTCAAGACAGAAAGCAACACTGCAGGGGGGCAGATCTTTCTGAGAGAACATCTTTTTCTTTCTGTTCACCCAGACTCTCCCAATTCTTGCTCAGACTTCAGGCCTGGCCCTCTCTACCAGGGAGTTTCCTTTGCCCACTCTTGGGCACAGAGCCCTCAGCCAGCCCTGTTTGCCCACCACTCCCGGGGACAGTGCACACCAGGGCCCTCCTGAGACTGCATGCATATGATGTGTTCCCAGTGCTCAGAAAGGGCAGCTGGCTTTCAGGGCCGAGGACTTCCTACAGTTGCCTCTTTCATGTCAAATCCTTTATGACTTCAGGGCTCAACTTTCCTATATTTCATAGCTTCTCTCCCTCCAAGGAGAAGAAGATAAAGTCACTTACAATGTCATTTAAAAAATGTGCAACTCTTGAGCCTTTTGCCTAAAAATATCATGTGAGGGCAACAGAGCTTGGGGTGCGTGGCAATAGGATTCTGTATCAGTCTTGGGATTGCATCATCTTTGACATTCATTATAATTCTACATCTTGTTTGTCTCAGTGTTTTGGGGGCACCTAGGATTGCTTCTTGTGCAGTCTGTTCTGGTACACTTAGCAAAGAAGACTGTTTACATGGCATGCTGGGGCACCCACCTGAATTTGCTGGCTCTAAGACAATTGGGTTGGGGGATTTTGGTGATCCTAAGTGCTGCCCAGATTTTTAGAAAGCAGAGGGGTCAGTAATCGGTATTTCACACTCTTGAACCCACTGCTTGGACAACGTTAACTGGGTAGCAGATACCATGTCACTTTTCCATCTGTCTCCCTTAACCACCATCCTGTCTGTCCACACCCCTGAAACTAAGAGTCCAGAACACATTCTCCTTGCCCCTACCTCTTGGCCCCAAATGCTTTGTGGATCTGGAACCATCCAGGAGCGAGTGAGGAGGGGAGCTGGAGTCAGAGGGCTCAGAGAGAAGAGTGGGGTGACTTGGGTAAGAGGGTTTTCTTACCACTTTGTCAGGTTTCTCTATTGGGAGTGAATACACACACACACACACACACACACACACACACACACACATGCACGCCATGCTGGGGTTGAAAGCCAGGACCTCAAACTTGCCAGGTGTGTGCCTGCCTATGGCCTACAGCCTCAACCCAGCAACTTTGTTCTGAGGATTAGCTACTGGAAGTGTAAACTCCGTCCAGTTAGGCTCAATATGCATGATTAATTGTTCACCATTTATCTGATCAGTTTAATATTTCATTGTATTCTCTCACCTACTGTCCTCTGTGAAAGCTCTTTTTAATCTTTAATCTAGCGGTAGCTCTCATTTGTCTTTTCACTGAGTTCTCAGAAACCTAGGAGAGAGTCTGTGTCCTACTGTCGCTGCTCTGTGCATGAGGAAGCCAAGGCTGAGAGGAGTTTCTCTTTGCCTTTTGCTTTTTCCTTTTATCCCCCCGCCCAGTGCACCAGGCTGGGGTGTGGTGGGGTCAGCACTTAGGTGTCATTGACCCTCTAGCAGGGTCTTCAAAGACTCCCTATCCCTCTGGGCAAATTACCACTTACCAAGCACCTACTCTGTGCCCAGTGTTATGTTGACCATTGAGCATGCCAAGATGAATAAGACCAAGATATCCTTGAACTCTTTATAGTCTGAGCTACAATAAGTCTTGGGAAAGAAGTTGTCTTTTTACCTCTAATGCCTTCAGAGGGCAAAGGGATATTAAAATGTATCACACTAATCCTTTTTAGTTCACAGACTCACTAAGCTTCCTGCCATGGAGATAGCTGTCAGTCACATATGTCATGATCTACAATTTACAGATGAGAAGTTGAGTCTTAGGGGCTTGTGTTGATTAGCTGAGTGGGTATCCAGCAAAAGTAGGAAATCAGGATCTGGCCAGTGGTGTCTCTGAAAGCTGTACCTTGTTCTGTGCAGTCAACCCTTTGTGTAAACACACAAGCACCCCTGGTTTGTGCCTTGTGTGTTGGGCACTCCTGAGGAAGAGCAACTGGACATCCCTAGTGTGGCCAGGGGTTACAGGAAGGGGAGGAGGAACTGGGGCCCTGTGCACCATGGCAGGGTATCTGCGTAGGGGTACCTCCAGGAGCACACTTGGTGACGTTTGGCTTCTTCAGCTTTGCTGTGGAATTGATCTTCATCTCCTTAAACGGTGACCTTGCATTTTCTTTTCGGTGCTAACTCAAATGATGTGGCTCCTTCCTCCTCTCCCTTTGCTTCATATATCAGCAGAGGGTGGGGATCTAGACTTTGGATGCACGTCTTCCATCTTGAATAACTTGATACCAACTGGATCCTTGGTCTCTAGTTTCCCAAGATCATTCTGCAACAGCTCGCCCCGGAGGAAATGTGGTGGAATCCGTCTCTGTGGCGGGATCCCATCCCGTCTACAACGTAACCGCCTGGATGACAGGATGCGGCACGGAGCTACCTCTCATCGCTGCGTGGTAGGGAGCGGCTTTGTACCTTGTCTCTCCTCAGGGCTTCCGACTGACTGTGGGGGGACACAGAGGACAATAAAGCCACGACTCTTACTGCTTACAGCAATGTTCTTCCCTTGAGAATACGGCACTAGCCTCATCTGGAAGTCCAGGTTACACTTTGGGGTCCACCGCAGATCCTCTAGTGCGGACATTTTGGGGCAGGGTCTGAGAATTTTGCAGTTGTAATGATTTCCCTGGTGACACTAATTCTGCTAGAATGGGATTACATTTGAGAACTAATTTCTATTGAATTTGTTTAATAATGTTGATTTTTATGCTGTTCAGGGCTTCACATTCACACTGCTTTCTGTTTATTCCCCTCATTCCGTTTCCGTACACTGATCTTGTTGAACTTCTTTACAGTGAAATGAAACCTTGTAATCTAAGACACAAAAATAAGCATTTTAAGAACTGACCACCAGATGGCACTAGAGCCCCATAAGCTTGGTTTCTTGAACATTGCGAGCCATGGTGTGCAAAGCCATAACTAAGGATCAGACTTCTTGAACTCCCTGGAACATATCCATCTTTTAATTTTTTCTTTTAACTTTACACTTAAACCCAAGTAGGATGAGAAGAATCGAGGCGCTCTGCTTTTTCCATATATACTGTGTGTGTGTGTGTGTGTGTGTGTGTGTATGCGCACTCACTCCCACCCCGCTCCCCTTCTCCTGTTTTTCAAAATGAGTTCTCAAACCAACAGCATTGTGGATAGCGTATCACAGGCACATGAAGAGGGCTGGAATCTGTGCTCCACTTTTATTGATATAGTGTTTGTTTTGTGACCCTCTGGTCAGGAAAGACACAAAAACCATCCAATGAAGACGTGAGCACACTTCAGCGGTGGAGAGGAAGCTACCATTCCAGCTGGCTCTGAATGCCAAAGTTATTAAAGCTGAAATGGTGGAGGTTAACTTCACTTACTCTGAACAGGTTGATGCTTACGATGGCCCTACCCACCTTCCCTTCTGAGTGTCCCTCCAGTCCCTCGGCTCCTTAGGACAGTCTCTACGGTGTGTTCTCCTGAGCGCGTAGCCTGGCCCAGGCGGCATCACTCTGTCCATCACGCCTCTGTGTGCTGAGGTTGCATATCGGTAGGCAGTGCTTAAATAATATTCTGAACGGGCACTGGATATATCCATGGTTGAAAATTTGGAAAACAAAAATAAACAGAGATAAAAAAAATCATAGTACTCAGTGCTGAGAGATAATGTCTGTAACATATTTGGTTTATATACTACCTTTTTCCTGATATGTGTTTATGTATATATTATATACATAAACACATATACACTTATGTATATATACCTATACATAATCATATATATATCCATAAACACATATATAAATATATAATGTTAGCGTGTTAAACCTTGGATTGGGATTATATATTACATATTATATATTACATATTATATTACATACCCTTTGCATCTAATGGTACAGATTGAATATTTCTCAAACTCATTAAATAGCCTGGTGAAAATGATTAGTAATGGCTTTCCTAGTCTACTTTGGCTTCTAGAGGAAAACAGCAGAGTCAGGGCACCTCATCAACAACAGACATTTATTTTTGGAGTTTTGGAGGCTGGCAAGCCCAGCACGAAGGCTCTGGCAGGTCCGTATCCCAGCTCACAGACAGCACCTCCTCGCTGTGTCCTCACATGGTGGAAGAGAGGAGGGCATCTTGGAGCCTGTTTTCTAAGGACACAAATCTCTTTCCTGAGGCTCTATCCTCATGGCCTCCAAAGGCTGCATCTCCTAAGGCCATCGCCGTGGGAATGAGGAATTCAGCATGTGGGTTGCAGGGTGTACCAACATTCAGCCCATAGCTGTGGTCCTGTAATATTTCATCTCACTTTGTGATGCAATTTATTGGACCCACTTGTACGAACGTCAGTATGGGGCAGGCAGTGTCTTTGTGTGGGGGAACTGCATAAGAACACAGTTAGCAAGAGGGGCCATGCTCTAGCTGGAGGTACTAGGTGGGGCAGTAACTGTGTGCGGGGAAACACACACCTCTTTTGTCCGAAGAGGTAAGCGGGATTAGAAAAAACCAACTTCTCTTTCGACTCAGCAGAACCAGAGCTGCTGAGATCACTCGTTGTTCTGGATCTTCGTACTGTCAGAATCAGTGTCACGCGAAAGGAGGGTGCTCTTAAAGAACCCTAATATTTCTACTATACTTTCTCTGCTGTGACAGGAGAGGCACACCCAATATTTAGGCACTTGGGTTCATAGCTGGAAGCGCGGGTGATGAACCGGTCTTATTTGAAATGGAGCTATAGTCTATTTGCATTGGTACCTCTTGGTGGCTACTGTGATTAATGCTTGTTTTTGTCATGCTGCAGCTCTGTGCCCACGGAAGGAACAGAAGATGCTGGGCTGGTCCAGGTGATGGCACAAAGACTGCAGAGGACAAGTGCACCGCTGGGAGGACACTTTCGCCTCCAGTTTGCTAACACAGTGATTTCTGGTAAAGGCGCAGCTGGTGGGGGGGGGCAGCGCTTCTTGTTGGCACATTAGGGGCTGTCCTGGGTAGACGCCCTCCTATGAAGGTGTTGGCTAGGGTGACAGTTTAAAATTTATTTTATTTTCCAGCACCTGAAAATGGTCTTCTTCAAATTAAAGATCTGGAAAGAGATTTATATATTTATAATCCCAATCTGTAAATTTTGTACATTTGGATGTTGAATGGGGTAGGTTTTGGGGACTGTCAGAATAAATTATGACAAAATTAGAGACACAAACTACAGAAATTTATACCTTTCCAGTTCCGGAGTCCAGTAGACCCTAATCAAATTGTTGGGGAGGCCACATTTCCTCCTCTAGGGAGGGACTTGCTTCCTGCCTCTTCTGGCTCCTGGCTTATCCCGGCATTTTGTGGCTGTGGCCCCATCAGTTCACCCATTACCTATGTCCTTTGTGAGATGTTCCCTGACTCTCTTGTAAGGATATATTTGATTAACCTAGGGCCTACCTGCATAACACAGGACAAACTCCTCCAAGATCCTTAGCTACATCTTTTGCCACATAAGGAAGTAGTAGTCATTCTTTTGCCCTGTAAGGTAACGCTCATGTGTTCTGGGGATCAGGACACAGGCAGAGCTCTTGGGACCATTTAACCAGTGACACTGAGACTTACCCAAAGGCCACATGAATAGTTGACAACAGGGGTATGAATCTGTGTATGTGTGTATAAATCTCATGTCTGTCCTGTTCTCTCTAAGGTTTTCTAGACTAAGATCAGTGGTCGCAGTCCTCAGAGTTAAACCGATGGTGACACCATGTGCTGCTGACAGCAGTGGTCTCCACGAATTTAGAAAGGGATTGCAAACTGAAATTAGCATAGTGTGCTTAAATCTTCAAGAATACACATTTTTCACAGACTACCGTACAAGGTTTTGAAGTGATAACAACTTGTTGCTTATTTGATAGAAACATGACAGAATCAGAAAGGGGGATCAGGAGAACTGAGGTGCAGTTGTGTAAAGGTTGGTCCGTGATCCAAGGCTTTGCTCCCTAGAGGACAGACTGGGCTTCGGAAGATGTTTCTGGGTGGGAGAGACAGAGGGGGGTATTTACAATAATAGAGAAACTTAGGAGAAGTTGACAGCCCTGCAGGTTTGGAGTCTGATAAATGAGCAAAGGTCAGCGTACCCTTCTTCTCAGAAGCCCTTCACTGGGCCGTGTGTCTCTTCTCACTAACAAGAAGATGTGTAGCCTTCCCGCTCCCAAGCGTTCTTGCTAATGTTTCTCACGTCACTGTGTGCAAAACAACTCGAGGAAAGTCGGCCTTGCCTGGCCTTTTGAAGCGGTGATGACCCGAATTATGTATAACTGTGGAAAAATGTTTTTTATATGATGAGACTTTTGTTTACATTGCTGAGATGTAGTGGTACTTTGTTAACCTTTCAGGACAGCGTGAAATCCAAGAAGGCGGCTCTGGGGTGGGGAGAAAGCAACTTGGGTTTTAATCGAAACCTGTTGTGCCGGCTTTGCCAGCTTTTGAATGTCATTATGTTCCATTTTCTTCATCTTTAAAGCAGGCATCAGGGTACCCAAATGACCCACCTCTCAGGGTTGCTGGGAGTAGCTAATGAAATGGAAACTTTTGGTAAAGCGTGAAGCAGGGTTCAAACACAGAACTTTGTTTTCGCTCTGTGAGCATGTGGAATGGGGAAGCAGGTGGTTGGGCTTAAAGGAAATTCTAATAGAGAAGCCAAAGTTAAATGCCAACATTCCTCAGCTGGGTTGGTTAAGTTTTATGGGTGTCAGCTGCTGTATGCCTCCATGCTACTTGTGAAAGGGGGCCAATTTTTTTCTATTCATAGGGCTGGATAAATTTTCCAGGGAAAAGCCAGATTTAATTAGACTTTCACATTTCACATGGACAGTTGAGATTGTTTTGTCTGACATGCTGTTTTCTATGCTCATTCTGTGGTGTGGTACTGAGGAGAGGGTGTTACTGCAAGAAGAAGCGGGCATCTGCTTGAATTTGCCTTGAGAGAAAATGGAACTAGGGCTGAAGGTTCTCTTGAAGTTATGTTTTGACCTTGACAGTCTCCTCCAAGCAGACAACCTGGTTTTTATTCTGTTATCCCTGATGAGACTCTGCAAGATGGATTAATTAGTGCTTTGTGTTTTCTGTAATAAAATTTTCCTTCACAGATGTCCCTGTGCACATGTCTGCTGGTCACCTTCACAAGCTCTTACAGGACAATGCTGGTGACTTTATGGCCAGATACCTCAATGTCAGTGACTTCACTGTAAAGGAGGATCAAAACTCTTGCTATGAGCATGTATGGACCCTTTCCTGGTCCACTCAAGTGGGGGACTTGCCCAATTTTATCGAGGTATGTTTGGTGTCCCTTTGGGAAGACTACACAGATTTGGCACCCTGGAGAAATTTTGTAAAAAGAAAACCAGAATTATAGGAATGAAAACTATCAGGGATTATTCATTTTGTAGGAATGTAAGAGTAAAGTAAATTTATGATATTTCTTTCTGGAAATTTTCAACACACACTTTGCATCTCCTTCCCCTGATACAGCAGTTGAATATAATGCTTCCTTTCCTCACCCTGTGTGCATAGAGATGTTGTTGGTCAGTGTCCACCACACAGTAGCTCCACATCTGTTATCGGGTAATTTAAGCAGATGTGATTGACTTAGTTGATCGTGGCGGCAGATGGAATACCAGAAGGAAGTTGGGAAAAGGATTTGCTGTCTTTGGATAATGACAAAACCAGATGCTCTTGCATATTTAGGGCCTTTAAAAAGAATCTAATGATCATCTAACATTTGATTATTATAAAATGAGACCCGAAATGAAATTTTATCACATTTATATGGTATCATGGGTTATCTGGTTTTCAAAGAAAATCCTAGGGTGGAGATGGAGGAAACATGGGAGTCTTTGCTGTTAAAGCAATGTTTTCTCACATTTTATTTTAATATGTTTGATTGAAAATATATGAAATAGAGAAGCATATGAAGCAAAATAGCTCACGACTTAGAAGATGGGTATGTTGTGTTGCTTCCAGCCTTTCCGCTTGTGAATAAGTATCCCGCTGATTTCTTGGTGCCTCTGTTAGCTATTACTTACTGCTAGTTCTCTAGGTTTCCATCTTTGTCACTTTCCGTCTTATTTTCTAGCTCTCTGATTTATTTCAAGCACAGTGTGAAAAAGCCCTTATCACTTATTTTAACCAAGACTAGATTTTGGTCTCAGGACAGTTTACCAGAAATGTACCCATCCCAGGTCTCTGATCATAATCTGACGGGGGTGAGTCCTGTGGTAGCTGTCCGTGCGGTGTACGATGGAGGCGTTTTCCTTGGACCCATATTTGGAGACATGTTGGCGGCTGCTTACCAGCATTCTCAGGTGAGTGGAGGAGTGCCAAGGGGCAGGCACCAGCTTCAGGTCTATCTCAGTAACTTGCAGTGTGGGCCAATGACAGACCCTGAGGGTCCTTTATCTACCTGGTAGAACGGGCACAATTATGGTTGGCCCTCTTCCTAACTTTCACAGGGTGTGTAAGACACTATGAAAAAAAATCCATGCTTTGTCACCATAATATTCTAATTATTGATGCTATTATTATGGTGCAGAAACTAGAGAACATCTCTAGCCAAATATGATTTGTGCTTCCACACAGTGGCATTGGAAAGTCCATGGGAAAGGTCAACTCCTTTTGTCTTCAATAGGTCTTTTCCATCTGCTCATCATTTCTATCATGTTGTCTGATTTTAATTTAAGAAAGACTTAAAATGTAAAAAATGTAGGGAGTACTAGTTTTTATTTAATGACTGACAGATGGATGCTCAAACTGAGAACTGGCAATTCTTAGTGTCATGATATATTTGTACTTCCTACTCTTTATGAAAAATAAAAGTATGAATAAATTAAAGTATCATTTTCTAAGCTATTCAACTATCTCTTTTGTAAAGAAGCACTATCATAAATACCATCAAAATGTTACTTATTATCTAAGGTATTCAACTATTGCTTCCTTTCATAAAGAAACACAATCATAAATATCATATGTGTGTTTTAATCCATTTTTATTTATTTTTTTATTTTTAGAAGCTGGAAGAGTAAATAAAATCTGGATGGTACAATAGATGTTGTGAAAGGGAAAGAAATTGCTCAAAAGGAAAGAACAAACTGAGATCAGGGAAAGGAGAAGAGAAAAGAAGGAAGGGAAAAAAGTATATACACGTACACAAGATAGCTGTATTATAAGATACTTGTATTACTAATTTCTATTGGTTTTTTGAAAGGAACAGTGAATGCTTAATTTTTTTATCAATTTTGCAAGTGTATATCTGGTAATCTGAGCAACTACTTTGAAGATAACAGTATGTAATCCATTTTTATGTGTAGAGAATCAATTGAGTTACGTATTTTTCACATTCCTCATTTCTGAGTATTGTTTGAGACAATATTAGTTCTAGTAAAAGGGAAAGATGTACAGTATTTTCTTAGGGACTTGTCATTTTAAAATGAAAAGGTCCCAACTCAAACGTCCAAATACACTTTGGTCTTTAGCTATGTGTTTGAGCGGTGACGGTGAAGAAAGGTCTTTTACTGGGCTTCACCAGTGAAGAAAGGGTGTTTCACAGGAGATAGCGAAGGTACAGTGGAAATGACTTAGTTAAACATAGAGGGATAGATGGACTTTATGCAGTTTAGGTTTATAAAATTTACTTCTAGATGACAGAGAGGAAATTTACTAAAGTTTGTCATATTTTGCCATATGCGGTGGCATACACCTATAGTCCCAGCTACCTCAGGCAGAAGGATCTCTTGCGTTCAAGAGTTTATGACCAGGTTGGGCAACATAGTGAGATGCCAAGTCAAGTAAAAAGAGTCATATTTAAGTCATATTTAATTAATTACATAAATGGATTTTAGCATTTCTACTACCATTTTAAGAAAGCTTAACCTGTTTTGGGTCATTCATTACAATTTAATGTTTATGACTGAGAAAGATAGGATAAACGAGAATGAGCGGATTGTCACCACATTTCAGTCTGGAAAACCATCATAAACACTTTATGGCTACCCTTTGTGTATGTGAAGTCCGTGCATTTGTTTTTAATTCTTTGGCTCTGTTTCAGGTGGCTGTGCGAGTGAATGACATACCGGCTCAATGTCGGGGTTCCTGTTCTTTCCAGTACCTCCCAGGGTCAACTCCCAGGGTCCATTCCATGGGGCATTCTCTTGGTATGATTTGTGACGTGGTTCTGATCATCAGTCTTAGATTCAGGGGTTTCGTTAGAGACCAAGAAGGTGGTGATGGGCTAATAGAAGACGCGCTAGTTCTTTAAGCTGAGCTTGAATGATACAGCAGAAAGTGCATTGTTTGGCCCATGTAAGAGATGTAATTATTATTTCAAATGATTGCAAGTGGGTTTTTTGATGACTTCAAGTGTTTTATTTTCTTTGTCCTTTATTTTGAAGTATTCTTAATTTTGAGTCTCTCTTTCCCAATGACCTGTCATTAGTAGTTTGAGAAAATTTAAGATGGCAGCTATGGACTACAGCAATAAATGCAGCTGTCCGACATTTGAGTCAGCATTCAACTCCCTGAATTTTGGGGAGAAAAGGTGACAGAGAGCAAATGTTTGATGATAGAGAACGATCTCTTAAGTGGAATTATATCACTGAGAGATGATTTTGTTTCTAAATTTCTTTCTTCCTTTTAGATGGGGACACCAACCTACTGGTTTATATTACTGGAACTGGTTTATCTGATGATTCCAAGACCTTACAGGTTATGGTGAACAGAACAAGTTGCAAAGTTATTTTCTCAAACCAAACAGCTGCGGTGTGTCAGACAGACGTGCTACCAGTGGGGGTGCATCAGGTGTCAGTGTTGGTGAGACCCTCTGGCCTAGCTGTCAATGCCAGCGGAGAAGACCTCCTCCTATATCTGGACCCCAGACTGGATGATGTGGAGCCTTCCAGAGCTGCAGAGATTGGTAATCTGGGAGGGGGCTGCACAAGACATCTGACCCTCTGAATCTAGTGTTGCCTGTATGCAAAGACTCCGAAGCGCTTTGTTTTCTAACTGTTTCTTCTAATAGTTGATAGTCATTTCAGCCCTGAAATGAACTTTCTTGTCTTGTAAAAGACTATGGTTTGGCTGGTGGTGTCAGGCACAGCTGGGTTAGGGTGTCAAAGTTGCTGTCTATTGGCCTAGTGGAAATGATGCTAGATTGAGAGTTAGGACCTGTCTATGGTCTTTGGTCCTATTGCACGTCACAGATGTGAGCTTAGACATTTCAGTTACTTCTATGGGGCTTAATTTCTTAAAAATAATAGTGCTAATAGCAAGAGTTTCATTTATTGAGTACCTCTTCTAAGAAGTCCCACACCCTAAATACTTACAGCTGCCTGAAAGATAGAACTATAGTTCACATCTTTTCTGGTGAGATAAAGCTGGCTCTCAGAGGAAGGTGACTGACCCAGAACTTCCCAGGGAAGGAGCTGGAACTAGCCGACAGCCAGAATGCTGCGATGCCTGACCCAGGCTGCTTTTCTGCCCCTCCCTGTCAACTCGGAGAGTGGCTTGGTGCCGCTTCCTTTATTGGATCCATAGCTTTGCGTGAGAACAAGTCAGTGAATGGGAAAGTTCCTTTAAAAGTGAAAGCATTTGATGAATGTGAAGTACCAGCCTTCCCACTCACTAGGAACCTTGCACTTAGATGGTTCTTCACAAATGCGCATGAGCAGTATTCTGATATGTATCATATAACAATGATGTACATTACTGTTGTACACTGGTCACTGGGTAACATGCAAGCCCACTACTATCTGAGTAGTGGAGAATCCAGGGCAGTAAATCTTGTCCACATCACCCCCACCCATGGGGCCTTAGTTGCACGGAAGACAAGACCTCTACATGACTTTCTGCTTTGTGAAGGGGACACATCCAGCTTAAAACAGCCCAGCTAGATTTTTAAAAATCTCAGGAATACAATATTCAAGCCTATATTTGCTGGTGTATGAATTTTGCAGCACAAATTCATTTCCTTAGCGCTTTAGAGTTTTGTAATTGTTCTGGGGGACAGAGACTTGGGGCTCAGAATCTATAAATCAGTGTACCTTGCTCACAAACCTAGTGTTCAAAGGAGCAGTGTATATCTGACAGTAAAGTAAGAGTAGATCCTCTTAGATGAAGGAATCATGTGGTCCGGCCCACCTCATCAGCTTAGGAAACAGACTGAGCTCTAATTTCTCAGTGATTCAAGGGAGGAGCCTGATACACGGTACGCAGAGTGAAAGATCAGACCCTACATTTACTGATAATTATTGGTTTGAGTTTAGGGCATCTAAAATTCTTCTTATGCAGTTTATAGGTAGTTTAGTCTTTTTACAATGTGCCTTTCGCAGTTCAGGCCACACTGACCTCCTTTAGGTCCTGGCGCTAGACTGACTACACGACAGTCATGTATCTCCCCTGCACAGAGTGCCCACAAAGGTAGGAAGGATATCAGTCCCACTTTTCCCTGGACTGAGGAGCTCCCAGGATGTAAACTTTTTAATTCTGTAACCAGCATGCAGAACTTTAGTGCTGAAAATCAGTTCCAGGAAAATCAGACCGAATCGGTCATTTTCAGGATGTGGTGTGCCAACAACCCCTAGCGAAACGGTTTAAAGTTGTGGGAGGAGCGTACATCTTCCTCTTATATTTTAGCCAAAGATGAAAAACTCTGAGCAGGCCTAATGCCAGGTGGGTGCAAATTCACTTCATTCAGATTAAGGAGAAGGCAGGAGGGAGAGGCTGTAACTGCTGTTTTCTTTGTAACTACATTTAAACCTTCCCTGTTAACTCTGCCCCCTACATAGACCCAACCAATGTTCATCACTCACTCCAGACTAATTGTAGCACCTGTGCAGAGCCCTGTGCTGGGCACAGAAGGCCATGGTACATAAAAGGTGGGCCTGAGCCAACAGTGGCTGTATTATCTGGGGGGGTTGCCAGGAGTAGGGAGTTTCAGGCCCTACCCTAGGCCTCTGAATCAAATCAATCATTTGAATAGGTCCCCACACAGTCTCGAGGAGTCTCATAGTTTCTTGGCATCACTGCTGTGTGTGATTTATTTATTTATTTTTACAATTTAAAAAAATGTATTTTAAAAATAAGGGGGCTGGGGATATAGCTCAGTGGAATAAGCGCTTGCCTGGCAAGGGCAAGGTCCTGAGTTTGATCCCAAGTACTGCCCCCCCAAAAAAATAAATAAAAGAAGGAAAACATATTAACAGACAGACATCCATTTACAAAATAGCATAAGAACAATACAAGCAATATAGAGTTACACACAAAGTGGTAGGAAATTAACAATGGTTGTTGTATTACGTGTTGATATCTTCAAAGTGGTTTCTTGAGACATGCAAGATTGATCAAATAATTAATCATTAACTGTTCCTTTCAGTAAAGCTATAGAAGTCAGTAGTTCAACTATGTTAGCTGTCCTGTATATACATACATACTAATGTAAGAACCTGAATGAGTGAATAAAAATTAGGAGGTAGGACAGACATTGTGAAATGAAAGGAACATGCTCAAAAGTAAAGAGCAACTGGGGTGAGTGAAAGGCGAAAGGAAAGAAAGGGAAATTATGTATGCTGTGGGTGATTTAAAGAGAACCAGGCTGAGACCTATCAACAGGGGAACTTACAGATCTATGTGTGTGATGAATATAGTGATCAACTGTACTGGGAATCACCACTTGCCCATATGCTGAATCACCCTTGAAGGGTTTTTAAGGGCAACTGTGGCTTTGGCTTACACATTCCCTTGGTTCCTTTTGTGCTCGCCACAGAGTTGCCTTATCCCAGGCTTGGCCCTTGACAGGCACCCCAGGAAAGGAAGGGGCCGAGGAGTGCGGGAGGGCTGATTGTGATAGGATGATCCTGGCAGTGGAGGAAGGGCAGAACGGTCTTGGAGACCGGAGACATGGATACAGTGAGGGTGTGAGCCCGAGGAAATCTTGGGGAGGGGAGTTTGAGGAACAAGCAATATTGAGTGGTGTTCCGAGTCAGAAGGAGTTTAACTTGTTCCAAGAACAGTGAGGAGGTCACAGAACCTGGAAGAGACTGAGCAAGGCAGGAATGTGGAGGAAGACCAGGAGTGGGCTATGTGACCCGGGAGCTATGCAAGGATATTAGCTTTCACTCTGCACGAGATATGCGCCAGTAGAAAATTTTTTTTTAATTAAAAAAAATAAAAGTACAAAAACATATTGACAAACAGACACCAATTAGCATAAAAAATAGTACAATCACAACTAATCTATAGACAAGGTGATATGGTCTCAACAGTGGTTATTGCTTTATCCATTGATATCTTCGAAGTGTAAATATATGAACCCATATACAGACATGCAAATTTAGTCAGACAATTAATCCTCTC
>PVLD010025909.1:0-22991 GCA_004027595.1 Dinomys branickii | reverse complement strand
CACTGGATTTGATCACAGTTCCCAACCACCATTGCCTCTTTTCCTGGCTGCGCCCTCTCTTCTCCAGTTCTGGACCAGCTCTTGGAACTCCGCTCTCCCCCGGCCGAGTTGGGAGGCTTCCATGAGCGTGGGTCTCCGAAGCCGCAGCTGCAATTGCTGGAACGAGGGCTTGGGCCAAGAGTGTGTTTGAAGCAGTGGCTTCCTCTTTCTCCATCTCTTCTCTCTCCGACTGTGCCGCAGCAGCCCTCCAATCTGAAGAATGAATTTTAAAGAACATCGTAGGTGAAAAGTAGGAAATATTTGAGGGGGAGAGATAGCTTCTGTTTAAAAGAGACAGAAGGAGATCCAGAAAGTGGGTTGCCAAGGACCCCACTTCTTAGGGGAAACTTTATAGAGCCAAACCACGAGGTGATCAAGTGATAAGATTATAAATGTAGTCACTTAGGTAACATTGATCTAATCGGGAAGGAAGTCATACAACAAGTGTGTAAGAACAAGGACCTTTCCTGGAAGGGATGGGTTGGGGACTCTTCCTGGTCCCCTACCCAGGTGATTGATGCCTATTTAGAATATCAGTCATTACTGTTTATCCCTAGGGGAAGTAGGTAGATGCGCTCATTTTATCTTTTGTCTTGAGGTCTGGTCTTTAAGGACTGTGTTTCTACCCACAGGTGTAGTGTTCTTTACAGTGACTCCTTGAAGGGACTATCCCTGTCTGACTGCTTATAATTTTTCCAACAGTTGTCTATAGTAGTTTGAATGGGTGTTGCTCTGTGTTGGTTTTCTCTGACTGGTTTTGTTTTGTTTTAGTTTTCCGGAGATCACTTGTGGTATATCTTGGTGACTTAAAGTTTATCCTATTTTGGTTCATTCAGTTTCTTAAATCTGTAGCTTTAACCAGTTAACTCTAATCTCTCCTTGCTTTCCTTCCATAACTGATAAGAATGTTAGGTTTTTATTGTCCCACAGCTCCCAGAGATTAACTGTTGCCAGTGCTAGTTTCTTTCTGTTAATAGCATTGTATAAATTTTGTCGATGTGTCTTTCAAGTCACGTTTTTTATCCTGTCACCTCCACTCTACCATTGAGGCCATTCAGTAAGTTTAAATTGTTTCTTGATGTATTTTTCTAGTTTTGTAGTTTCTGTTGTTTGTTTTGAGACAGTGTCTCACATAGTTTGGACTGGTCTGGAACTCACAGTGTAGCGCAGGCTGGTACTCACAAAGATCTTCACCTCAGCCTCCTTGAGGTAGGGTAAAAGAAGTAAACTTGGTAAAAAGGAGACCAGGAAATCAAGAATTTGAAATTGTACTTCCATAGAAAATCCACAACTTCAATCATAAGCCTGATTTATGTACTTTTTCCTTCTCCCAAAACAGAAAACTCAGGGAACTCCCTTTCAGCTGCAAATGGATCTGCGTATTCCTTTTCACCTGCAAATTATCCTTTTCCTCCAGGCTAGAAAGCAACTGAACTGGAGACAGCATGTCTGAGGGAATCTCCACTCCAAACCCTCATGGTTGGCTTGCACTGTAACCTGGCAGACAGTGAGAATACACATCCAAGATCACCCATCTCACAAACAGCTTTAAACGTGTGCCCTCCCCCAACTACATTGTGCCTCAATTCTTTCAGTACCCTCACTCCAGTTTTTAGTGAATCTTATATTTACTTCTAATAAATTGTTCTCATGCCTGTTTTTGCTCACATGTCCTGAAAATTCTTTTTCTGTGATGGAGGTACTGAACCTGCTTACTTACTTTAAAGGAATGTGTTAAGTTCCTTATGTCAGGCTCAGCAAACCTCAGATCCAGCCAATGACACCCTGAGTGCTGGGATTTACAAAAATGTGTTAACGCACCCAGCTGTATCTGGTTCTTTTTAAAATAATCTGGTTCTTTCTTCTGATGTTTTCCATATTTCATTTATTTCAAGAGAATTTTGCCATTTGAAGCATTTCTATGATAGCTGCTTTAGAATCTTTTAGAATTTCTTCATCCATCAGTGTTGATGTTAATTTCCTCATTTAGATTGTGTTTCTGATTCTTGGTGTTAGTATCATCTCTGATGTGTCAGAGAGATAGAGTCCAGATCCCTGTGCAAAGTGAGCAAAGAATAACAAGTATATATCCATTGGTAAAGGAAAGAGCAGCTACATTTATTTACTATATTGAAGATAATGGGAAGGCATGCTTGGATTTTGCCAGTAGAAACAAAAGGTGGCATGAAAGTGGAAAGTCACAGGACAGCTGGGAAATAGGAAGAACAAAGATAAATCAGGTTTTGGGATTTTATAAGATGTGCATCTGCCCTGGGTGCCTCTGTTTGGAGCTCTCTGGAGATGATTGACAGGGTACTTAGTCATCTCAGGGAAACCTAGTATGCGTAACTCTCCCACAGATATACTTTTAATTACATGTATGACATGCAGTCCCTATATATGAATGCTTAGTGACCCTCCAGTGGGGCAAAGGTTACTGTAGGTCACACTATAGGACCTAACTCCCTTGTGTTCTCGCTTGGAGCTTTAGAGATTTCCTGGGTCTTTGTTATTTTTATTTCTGCTTCTCTTAGCACAATGGAAGGAGGATTTGCCCAGGGATGTTGGCCATATTTAAGCAGGCTTTCAGCCTGCTTAGGTTTATCTTGCAGGACTGCATGGAGGGCTGTGGTTCTAAAAGAATTTAATTTTTAAGGACTTTCCTTTAATAGGAAAATTGACATATGTTATAATATGGATGAACCTTGAAGACATGATGTGAAGAGAAATAAGCCAGATAAAAAAGGATAAATATTGTATGGTTCAATTACATGAAGTACTCAAATTGCAGAAAGTAGAACGGTGAGTGCCAGGGAACAGAGAAAAGGAGGAGTGTTTAGTAAATATGGAGTTGCAGTTTTATAAAGCAAAAGACTTTTGGAGATTGGTTGCCCATCAGTGTGGTGGTTTTTTAAACTCCTGAAACCATATACTCAAAATGTGTAAAATGATAAAATTTTGTTATGTGTACTTCACGCATGATATAAAGTTACAAAGTTGTATTTGTCTTTTATAGGCACATTTTTATCTAATTGAGGAGAAAAGGCCATTATGTTATATTAGTAGGAAGTGTTAGAACATTGACCTCGGTCTCTAGAGAGACTGCAGTTGCATGTGTAAGTTCTACAAGGTAGTAATGCTCTTTTTACCCTATTAAGTTTAAAATGCGATAGAGGGTTATAGTAGTGAAGGATAAGAGTTGGAGTTTTCTAACTTGTATAGACATTGTGATGGTTCAGAATTGAGAAAACAAATGTATGAGAGTTTTGAAGGGACCTTCAGAACGAGGAGAGTTGTAGACAAGGCAAAACAAGCCGAAGAGAAGGCCCCGTAGCCTTCGGAATGCAAGTCCAACTCCATGTGCATTTTAAATTTGTATCTTTTAAGGCCCAGAAAGAAACTAAAAATGAAGGAGAGCAATGGTAAAAATGAACATTTTCCATGAAAAAATTTGGTATGAGTGATTATGAGAAATGTTATCAGTTAATTTAGACCAAGATCTCTTCGTTAAAAAAATTGGAAAACATTAAGAATGATCATTTTGTGGCAAGTGCGACTGCATTTGCAAGTGTTCTCACTACTCGTCCCTAATTTACTTTCCATTTCTGTAGATTGACCATATCTGGTCATTTGTGTAAACAGGATCATGTATCGTGTTGTCCTTTGGGGTTAGTCTGTCATAAAATTCATCAATACTTCATTCCTTTTCACTGGTCTACATTGTCTGTATTGTTTTATATTTTCCTCAATACACATTGTGCTTGTCTTTAACTTTTAGTTCTGATATTAGTTATTTGTTGTAGATTTTTAGAAAAGTTGTCAATGTAGTACACAGAAGTTTTATATAACTCCTTTGATTCTCTAAATGTTGACATTTATTGTGTGTCCCCTTCCTCCTTTCTCCCTCTCTTGGTCTGTGTTTTTGAAATATTTGAGAAGAAATTTTGGATATGGTGCCCCATTCACCTTGTAACACGTCAGAGCGTGCTTTCTAAAGGCAAGTGCAGGGCCAGGGATAGAGCTCAGTGGCACAAGCACCTGCCTGGCAAGTGCAAGATCCTGAGCTCGATTCCTGGTACCAAAAAAAAAGAAAAAAATAAAGGCAGGTGCATGCTTCCATATAACCAAAGTACAACTGTCGGAGTAAGAAAAAGAAGTGACACACTGTTATCTCATCAACAGACTGTTCAAACTTGGTTATTCTTCTGGCAATGTCTTCATGATCATATATTTGCATTTAGTTTTCAAGTATAGCATTTTTAGTTAATTTAGTTTTTTAAAAAATCTGGGACTGTTTTTAGTCTTTGTCTT
This sequence comes from Dinomys branickii, assembly GCA_004027595.1. Taxonomy (NCBI): domain Eukaryota; kingdom Metazoa; phylum Chordata; class Mammalia; order Rodentia; family Dinomyidae; genus Dinomys; species Dinomys branickii. The sequence continues at coordinate 18,641 of PVLD010025909.1, read as the reverse complement.
TCATGACCTTTTTCTTTTTTCCTTCATCTGACATTTTTTAAGAGTACAGGGCGGCAGGGGGCGGGGAGTCACCTGCATGGTGCCTACTTGGCAAGCATGAAGTCCTGAGTTTGATTCCCTGTATCAAAAAGAAAAAAAAGAATACAAGCTGACTCTTTAGTAGAGTACTCCATGGTTTGGTTATGGGGATGTTTCCTCATAATTAGGCTTAGGTTGTGCCTTTTTGGGGGGTGGGGGGCAGACATAGCACAGAATTGATGTGTTATTTTTACTACGTCCTGTTAGGAGATACACGGTTTCATCTTTCCCAGTTCGGTGATAACTTCAATCACTTAGTTTATCTAATATCTACCACATTTCTCCACTGTTAGCTGCAGTATTTTTCCCTTTGAAATGAGTAAGTGAGGATGAGAGAAATACTTCGATCCTAGCCACTAGACCACCAGGGACACAAGAGAAATACTTTGAGAAAACTAAAAATACCTAGTTTCTTGTTAGACCTTTGTACACCATATTAGCATCTCATTATTAGTTATCTCTTGCTTATTAGTTTTGTATTAACCCTTTAACAGTAGGTGTTAGCGTTACAGGGGGGAAAATATAACTCCTGCTAGATGTCAAATATGCCAAGTTCGTGTCCCCTGAAATCAAAGAATGAATTCAAAAGGACAAAGGAAGTTAAGAGTAGGAAAAGTTTATTGGGGAGCAGGAGTAGCTCTTAAGACTAGAGAGGTTCCAGAAGTAGTTTGACACTGAGGCCCTTTGTCAGGGGTAATTAACAACAGAGTCGCAGTGTGATGCAATGTGGGTCAAACTATACATCAACTTAAAGGGTTAAAAGTATAGGCAGTTGGCTAATATTGGTCCAGTAGGGGAGTGGGCCAGTAGGGGAGTGGGTCCAATAGGGGAGTGGGCCCAGTAGCAAGGGTACATGGAAAGAATAAAGGCAATTTTGGGAAGGGGTGGATCCAAATGCTCTGGTCACCTACCCGGACAACTGATGCCTATCTGGAATTTACTGGAACATGTATACCAATGAACAGTATAATTCCAAGTTACTGTTTATGTTTTAGGGGAGGCATGTAGGCCTGGTTATTGCATATCTCTCTCTTGAGCCTTGGTCTTCTTCAGATGCGCCTCCAGCCATAATTTTGATGCCTCTTTTTTCTGCTGACTTCCTTGACAGCCCAGTCCCTCTCTATATATCTAACCTAGCTGCTTATAATGTTGGTATCTCATTATTTGTTACTATTATGTATTAACTATAGGTAATAACTATTAGTTAATAATTGCATTTCTTATAATGTATTACTATTTAACATTGCCACAAATGTAGTAACTGAAAACATCACACATTTATTATCTTGGTTTCCATGTCCGGAGTCATGAGCATGGCTTTACTAGGTCCTTTGCAATGCTGAGTTCTCATCTAACATTGGTTGGGAAATGACCCCCTTACAAGTTCTCAGGGCTGTAGGCAGGGTTCAGATACTTCTGGGCTGTCAGATGGAGGGCCTTGATTCCTAGGTGGTTGTTGGCTGGAGGCTGTCTTGAATTCTTTGCCATATGGTCCTCCCAGTTATAGCCACATACTTTATCAAAAAAGTTAAAAGTCACTTTCACAGCTTTGTGAAAATAGTTAATTAAACTGATAATTGCCTTTACTGCATTTTATTTGTTAGAAGCAAATCACAGGTCACATCTTTACTTAAAGGAGGAGGGAATTCCACAAGGGCTATGAACTAGGAAGTAGTCATGGTAAATGGGGTCAATTTAGAGTCCATCTACCATTGCATCCATGATAATACTATGTTTGTCTGAAGACTGTACCATGGTGGCTACCACACACGTTGATTTTCTGATCACATCATTCGTTCTTTATTTCTTTGTTGGAATTCTACAAAGAATCATCCCCCAATCATTGATCTGTTCTTTCATCTGTTACCAGTGTGACCACATGGGGTTTCATCTTATTCTATGGGTTAGTATTTGTATCATAGTGGTTCACTGCTTTAGAGAAGCACTTTAGTACATGTAAGAGCAGTATCCAGAGCATACCTTGTAGCACGGGAGTGGGCATCCAACAGTAAATTATTTTTGAAATTTATTCCAGAGTAAAAATAAGTTTTAATATGTAGCCCATTCTGTCATGGATTTGCAAAGCAATTGCATTTCTATTTGAAACTGAGAAAGGGTGATTTAAAAATACAGTGAATAACCACATGTGGTGGCACATGCCTATAATCTCAGCACTCGGGAAGCTGAGGGAGGAGGATCATTGCAAGTTCGAGACCAGCCTGGGCTACAAAGTGAGCTCGAGGCCAGCCTGACCTGCATAGCAAAACCCTGTCTCAAAAAACAAACAAAACATTCAATGGTTATTCTTAGTTTAAAATTTTAGAATACCTTCAGTGAACATATTTCAGGATTGATCTTTAATTTTTTGTTATTATGCCTAAAATTTTAAACTAGGAATAACCATTGAACGTTTAAATTTTTAAAAATTAAAAAAAAAGACAGTGCCGTTAATGCCCCTTAATTCTTTGTGCAAAATAGTCGCTAAAGTGGTATCACATCATCTTTACTGCATTTTGTTGGTTAGAAGCAAGTTACTTTGTTTTATCAAAATAAAAAAAAAGAAAGAAACCTTTGGAAAGAATAAAGGATCTGTGTGTAAAATCACACCTTTTGTCACAGACATACTATTACAATCAAAACAAAACTTTAAAAGCACCCCCAACATACGTTCCCTGTTATTCTTGCCACTGTTTGAAACAGCTTTCTGAGTTCTGTGAGTCCTGTTTGGTGAGTGCCCTTAACTGTGCTGACATGTCTACCTTGATGTCCTGAACTGATTAAAAACGTTTACTTTTCATGGTTATTTTGACTTTGGAGAAAAGCCCAAAGACACTCTGGCAGGTCTGGTGAGTAAGGCCATGAGGTGCAGCCTCTCTGCTTTTTACAAGACTTACTCTCTGCCACGGTGGAACTCACCGTGCTTTGTAAATCACAGTGGGTGCAGACTCCAGCGGGGCCTACTGTAGTGGCTCACAGTGGCAAGGACAGGGGAGATAGATTCCAAGCACGGGTGACTCACAGTTACGATGTCTTTTACCATAATACATTTTTAAAAATTTAAGCAGCATGTATTTTAATCACCTCTTATTACTTTGAGATAACAAACTTTCAAGCTATTTGCTTTTATATCAGTATTCTGTAAAAAGCTAATTCCCCCATAAAGATCATTATCATATAATTCAAATGATTAAAAATTATAGTGATATGATTTTATCCTGAAACCACTAGATCGCAGCTTTTTATTGTAGGCTTGTGTCTTAATCTTTGAATGCTGTGTTGAGGTGATCCCTTTCTTCTTATTTATGGGTGTGTGGGACTTTTAGTCTGTCTGCTTATACTTGGTCAACAAATCTCCTGCTAGTCATTGTACCTTTTCTCTTTACTAGCAGGCTTTCACTTCATTGTATATACAGTTTCTTTTCCTCACTGTTTTAAAATTTGTTTTGTTTTTATTTTGTTTATTTTTTTAATTTTATTTTTAAGATGAACCCAGAATAACACAGAAACAATACAGAAAATACCAAGTTATAGAGAAGATAGTAGGGAATTGGCACTGGATGCTGTATAACATAGTTATCTTTGTATTTGTTACAACAAAATCAATAATGGATATACAAATTACAGAAGAGACAATAGGGAACCATCACTGGATGCTGTATCACATACTGTTTTCTTTGCATTTGTTAACAGAAAAACAATAAAGGAAATACCAGATTACAGAGAAAATAGTAGGGGGTTACCACTGGATGTTGTATTACATAATGTTATCTTTGTCTTTATTTTGTTTTGTTTTTAATAGCAAGCCCAGTGACAAAGGGAGAGATTTTCAAAAAGACATACTCTTTCAGAAGTTTTTTAGTTTTAATAAGTTACTGATACGTTTTTGGAATGTTTTTGTGTAAATAAGGCCTAGTAACAAAGAATTTAAAGATCAGTCCTGAAATATGTTCACTGAAGATATTCTAAAATTTTAAACCAGGAATAACCATTGATTACTGCCTTTAGTTGAAGAAACTTAAAAAAAATAGATGGTTCTTCACTGAGAATATTATTTCCTAAATGATTACTGAATTGAGGAAAAAGACAATAAAAACATTTGAAAGTATGTGTTATTTTTTAAAATGAAATTGAAAAATATTTACATTAATTTCTATTTTATTACCTAATGCTAACTGTATGTTTTTTCTTTTCTTTTTTTTAATTGTGAGTCAGGGTCTTACTAGCCCAGGTTGGATTCAAACTCAAACTTGGAATCTTCCTACCTCAGCCACTGAGTACTGAGGTCACAAGGTTCATCACCACGCCTGGTTATATGTTACTTTTTTAAAGAGACTTTTGTTTCTTCATTCCTGAATTATTTCTTTTTGGTATATTTCATTATTAGCTGGATTTCATCTAATAGAATTTTTATGTTTACAGATGTTTTTTCTTCTTGAATTCTTGGGAGCTGAAGAAGGTTTTCTGTGGCCTTTTCGTATAACATGTACAGTGGATATACATATATTTTATTTAGATGTTTGCTTGCTTGCTTGCTTATTTGTGACAGGGTCACACTGTTTAGTTCAGAGTAGCGTTGAACTTAGTATGTAGCCCAGGCTGGCCTCCGACTTGCAATGATCTTCATGCCTCAGTCTCCTGATTGCTGATGGGATTATAAGTGTGTGCCACCACATCAAGTAACACTTCTTTCTCTTAAGAACTTCATTTATTTATTATCTTTTGGTATTGAATATTGCTAAGAAATACATGTTTTCTGCAAAATATACATACATATATGTGTATACACACACATACAAATATGGCTTGCTTTTAAGGCATTTTTGTTACTGAATGATGTAAAAAGTTTCAGTGAATACTTTTTTTCCTTCTTCATGTATTTAGTTTAGCCTAGGCTAAGTTTCCATTGACTAGGCTTTGCTACTGTCTGTGGGTTATTTTCTTTTTCTGTTGGAATCAAGGAAATCCATGGTCCCTGCTCTCGTAGGAAACATAGACTGGATGTAAACACTTTTTAGCCTCTACTTTCCTTACCATTTCATTGACCATATCAAATATTGTAGCCAAAGCCCAACATCATTGTGACAGAGAAATATATTTCACTTACACTAAGGTCATCACATAATGGAGTAAATGATTAATAGAAATAGTCACTTAAGCTGCCCCTTTTAATTTCATGCCAGATCCTAGTTTGATTTTTTTTCCTTAATCCTTGAAACTCCTGATTATGAAAAAAAAATTTAGAAACAGGTTTCTGATTACTGAGTTTGTACAAGTTCAGATAGCGTCTTGCCCTTTTTTTACATTATCATATAATAGATGTTATTGATCATGAAGACAATGTGTTTATGTTAATAGTTGTTTATTTTTAAATATTATTTCTTTCTAATATTTCCTTTTCATATCTGTAAATGTGAATACTTTTACCTGAGGTACTTTGTGTCAGCTGTTTTCAATGGTACATAACAAAAAACACAGTATAAACTGGCTTAACCATTGAAGAAAATGTATCATTTAGTGTAAGTGAAAAACAAGGTTAAGCTCACCCCAGGCACCACAGCAGTTTCAGCTCTGACCCTGTCATGTTTGCTCCTTCTCAGCAGGCTCATCCATCATCATTACAAGATGATTGTTAGCAGCTCCTGGATCTGGCTGGCCCACTACAGAGTCAGATGAATCAGATGATAGACTAAAATTTTTTCTGATGATATGTGTGGTTATAAATACTGAATGTTTCAGATTTGTAAGGAAAATATGACAGCGTCTACAGAGTCACCCTTCTACCACATCTTTTCTCCAGATTTGCTTTCATTTTGTAGGTGTCACCTTAAGGACTGTTTTTATTGTTAATGTTTCATTTTTGTTCTAGGTATTAGTCCTGATCTCCCCGTCCCAGACTTATGTCACTTTATGTACCAGTTGGCAGTCTCTCACCCAGTAATTGCAGTATCTCAGATTCTTGAGAAATGAAGATTCTTCATTTATTAGTATCAAAAGCCATTTGATGACATTTTCTTTGCAGTGACATTAAATGGTGTACAATCTTTGCTTGAATATTCGTATTTAACTGTTTGGTTACAATTCCAGTACTGCCCCCAGTTCCCTTGGCATTGTTACATAATTTAGGTATATTTGGCTACTGTTCTAAAATTTGGGGAGGATGCGGGCTTAATGTCTAAAACGTTTGGCCGCAATGTTTGGGTCAGAGATTGTAGGTGCCTGTCTGTAATAGTGGCAGCCATCGCACGATGTGGCTGTGTGCTCCCTGCTTCTCCTCCATAGACTCTCAGCTAAGACACCTTTTCCCTTTGGCCCTACCAGCTCGTCTGCTGCCTCACTTAATACTGAAATTGAATGCCATTAATTGGGGTAAACTGACTATTGAAGTTACTGAACTTTTTTTTCTTGGACACTCATTTTCTTTTTAAGCCATTTCTTTTCTGTTTTGCTTCTGCTTTTTTTCTTAGTGGGATGTTGGCTTCATAATTTACTAACTGGGGATTTGGAACAAGTTCTTTAATACTTCTATACAGTAGCTTTTTTCATTTGGAAAAATGTATAGTTTTGCCTACCTTGTAGGATTTTTGTGAAGACTTAAGTTTCCTGGAACCTAGCACTCTTAAGCTTTAGTATAGCTGTTAAAATTTGTGTCCTGTTGGTTATTTTAACATATGGTCAACTGTTCACTTATGAATGGACTTTCAGGTAATTTTCAGTGCTTTGAGGCTTCTAACAATGGCGGAGGAAGTAAATCCTTGCACATAAGTGTCTAAGCCCTTGTCACCTTATTTCTTTGTTGGGAGATTTTTAAAGTGGGATTGTTGAATCAGTGGTTCCAATTATTTTATAGGAAACTGCAAAAACTGCACCTAGATACCCATGTTCACTTCCTTCTGCTTTTTCCAGTGGCAATATCTTATATAATTATAGTGCAATAGTTGGGAACCTGAAAATTGACATTAGTGCAAGACTTAGGTAAGATTTAAATCTGTTTGATTTCTCTCAGTCTGACCAGTGGTATGTTGACCTCACTGCACATACTTATCTATGTTTTTATATTCAAAGTATACTTTTGTTTCTCTTCAGATCGTATAAATCTTTCGCCTTTTTTTTTATATTCAAAGTAAATACTCAGAACCCTACTTAATGTCTTTTTAAGTGACCTCATAGTAGTTTTAAGTACAAGAGATGATGGCAGTGTGTTAATTTCACAGGTCAGATTTCATTTGGTGCAGGAATAGGAAGGGAAGTAAATATTGTTTATTTGAATCTCTCTGTATGATGCCCCACTTTTCTTTAATATTTGTAGAACTTGTGATAAATAAAATGGAATATATAGAAAATAAATGTGTACCTCTATTTTTCTTGACTTAAATTCAGATGCTAGATCAGAATTAAGGATTTTTTTTCCTTTAAATGTGTGACAATGATTTTTACATCCATTTCAATCATGGCATTCTCTTTCTAGATTGACAAATCTATTGTTTAAATTAAAGGAATATTTACAAATTTAAAAAATTAAGTCAGTATTACATAAACTATTTAGAGAGTGAAACTAATCACTGTGTTCACCACCACCATCATCTTCATTTTGTTTTGCAGTGGGACTTCCCCTCTTGCATGCCTGAATGCAATGCTACATACAAACTCCCGAGGTGAAGAAGGCATCTTCTATAAAGTTCCAGGTAGAATGGGAGTGTATACTTTGAAGGTAAATATTTCTGTTGGGGAGTCATTTAAAAAGAAGAAATAGAAAGTGACACTATAAATAATACTTATATACAGATAGAATTCTGTTCTTGAAGAACTTAATTTTCAGTACTTTCAACTCTGTAATACACTCACACATACTTTGTTTCCTTTTGGGTTCTGTGGACTGAACCTAGAGTGTGGTGCACTTTATCACCTGCCCTACCTCTGTGTGTGTGTGTGTGTGTGTGTGTGTGTGTGTGTGTGTGTGATTTTTATTCTGTAAGTAGACTAGAGAAGTAATTATCCCTTATAGTATTATCTTGAAAGGATGAACTACAAATGACTTCCGGTGATTTCATTTTATTTTTTTTTAAAGATAGGTCTTGCTGTGTTGTGCAGGATGGTTTTGAACTCCTGGGGCTCAAGATATCCTCCTGCAAAACAGCCCTGATAGCTGGAAGTAATTTTTTGTTTTTCCAAATTGAGGCTGGGTATCACTTGCCCTGGCTAGCACTGAACTTGCAACCCCTTCCTAAGCCTCCCAAGTAATTTGGATTATTGTACCACCACTCCCAGCTTCTCCTATTACTTAAAGAACTTTATACCATTTGAATAACTATTAGGTGTTATGGTGAAACATACTGACTGGAAGCTTTACATTACCCTCATTTAGTTTTCTGCTATGACATGATTGTGATTATTGGAGTTTTTTTTTAATGGAAAAAAGCCAAAGTTAAGAAGATTGAATTGCTCTGACTAGTGTTAGCCAGTTTGTATCAGAACTAGAATATCAACCCAGATAGAACTTAACTCCTAAACCTTTTTTTTCCCTCTACAACAAATGGGCTAATATCTTAATTCCTACACTGAAGCAACTTTTACCTGTTAATATAAGTAAAAGTTACAAGCAGTTAAAACAACTCTGAATGGGTGGGACTGAGACCGAATTTATTCGCTTATGTAACTGAAAATTCTAGGGAAATCCAGGTGTTCAAATCCATGATATCGTCAGGACTTGGTGTCTCCACTTCCTTTTGGTTGGCTTTATTCTTTCCTCAACATGTCTTTAATCTCAGTCCCCATTCTGTGTACTATAAGCCCAGAGAGAGAAAAACCCAGGATTTGGCTCAGTTGGTTAATTATTATGGCTGTGCTGAATGGTGGCTTTTGCCAAAGGTAAAGGTTCTTCTGGCTGATTGGACAGTATTAAGATCATGGTCACTCTTGAGGTGAGGTTGAGATTAAGCCCATTCAAAATAGGTGAACTGAGGAAAGGAATTTTTGCCCTACATAAATTTACCAGGAGACAAAATGAATAAATAGCTCAAGCAAACATTATTTAGGATGGATTTGAAAGTAGAGCAAATTGGAGTAGTTAGACTATAATCTATGGGTGAGCTTCCGTTAAGGCATCAAAATATGGTAAACATTAGGTAGAGGCCGGGATTCGGAGCATTTGAACCATTTATAGTATACGTGCACAGGCAGGCGCACTGTGTGCTCGTGCGCATGTGTGTGCGTGTTCGATGGCAGAGGTTTTCCAGAACAACAGTGTAATCAAGTCGATTTTAGAGTGAAGCAAGGACAAAGGTGGCTATAGCTATCTGGAGTAGACACTCGGGCCCTAAACCAAGAGTGGTAACGGAGGTGGCATAAGGGGCATCACAGAAGTAGAAAACCGCACATGTGCAGTGGGCAAGGTAGAGGGTGATAGGATTCTCAGATTGGGGACATGAGCACATGATCCCAGGATCCCAAGGTTTTTACAAAAAGAAGTTAATTATATTTGTATTTCAGATACTTGTTGAACCTACAGGTCAAGATATCTGGCTGACAACTAACTATAAAAGCTGTCCTGCATTTTGAAGGAAAGAATAGAAAAATATGGGGTCTGTATTTTAAGAAAGTGTGTAACATAAGGGATGACTTGCAGAGAAATGGCACTAGGATATTAATTTAAGTGAAAAAATTGTTCCTTACCATACCAAAGTTTATGATATTGGCTGTAATGTCACATGTATGTTACTTATATGTGGGAAGGTCACATTTTTGTCTTCATCAGAATTATTTTGTGATCTAATTATAGAAACAATATATGGGAAACAAAATTGGTTGAAAAAAATCTGTCACTGTAACTTAGACACAGCATTCACAGTGTATATTTATACATGCATGTTTTTATATACAGCATAAATTTATAGTAACATTTACTGAACTTTTATGCCAGCATTTTATAATAAGTCATTTAATTTCTGAATGATTTTTTTTGAGATAATATTATTATCCCCACCTTAAAGTCAGGGAAATCGAGCCAGGAGAGGTTAACACTTTCACCAGGGCTGTGCAGTTAGCAGATAAAGCCAGAAAATTCTTTTCCTAGTTCTTAATCTTATAATTACTCTTGTTTCTTTTACACCGTGAGTGGACACATTTATCCTTTCTGATTAGCATCCTCATTATTAAGTTCCCAACAAGATTGATAGTGTTTTTTAAACACGTTCCTTTTCTGTTTGACCTTTGGTATTTATTAACCAATGTCTAGGGTCCAATTGGAATAAAATGAGGTGCTCTCTCGCCCTCCGGCCTCCAGTTCCCTAATTGAATTCAGAGTACACAGGGTACTTACATACATGTACACACGTGTAATGACATTGGTATTATACATATATTTTTAATTCTAAACACATCATCATTTACCTGGACTTACATCTGCCTGATTTTTGTCTAATTTAAGGCTGTGTGTTGTGCCTCTATAAAAATGCTATGTATAGTTTTTGTCTTTGAATATTGGTGGAAACATTTACTTATTTGATCCAAAAAAGAGAAATGACAGGAATTCAGAAAATATTGCTAGTTCTGCTACAGTGTCTCATACTAAAAATTAGTCAGTACAGTTAAGTTGCAATATTGCATATCAGAATTTTCCTATTTGCTGTAATGCTAATAATTAATCCTAATTGGATGCCTGCATTTTCAGAAAGATGTGCCTGATGGGGTGAAAGAGCTATCAGAAGGTTCAGAAGAAAGCAGTGATGGTCAGTCAGATTCCCAGAGTTCTGAGAACAGCAGCAGCAGCAGTGATGGAGGAAGCAACAAAGAGGGAAAAAAGAGCAGGTGGAAAAGGAAAGGTAAATCTACCTGATCCGTCAATAAAGTACTGAGTGCTGTTTAGAACAAATATTCTTATTAGTAGCTCCTCAGACTCCAGGCCAATCAGTCTCTCTCCTTTTCCCTCTAAATGAGTATTTCTAGTAGTTTCTGTAATGAAAAATACTTGTATCTATACTGTCCAACACAATGCACTAGCCACATGGACATATTATGGCTAGTGTGACCCAGGAATTTCTTTGCAAAAATGTTTTTCTTTTTTAGGGCAGCTTTAGGTTCACAGCAAAACTGAATAGAATGTACAGAAATTGCCCACATATTCCCTACCTCTATACAGGCATATCCTTGTCCACTTTGGAGAGTCCCCATCATTGTGGTACTTTTGTTACAGTCGGTAAACCTACATTGGTACATTGTTATCCATCCCCAGAATCAGGGCTGACTCTTGGTGGCAGACATTCTAAGGCTTTAGACAGATATTATTATAATGCATAAAGACGTGTGTACCATGATAGTACTATACAGAAAAGTTCCACTGCTCTAAACATCTTCTGTCCTTCATCTACTCAACTCTTATTTGTAACTCTTGGCAACCATTGATCTTCTTTTACTCTCTTTATAGTTTTGTCTTTTCCAGAATGTCTTGTAGTTGGAATGTTTTCATACTGGTTTCCTATTAGTAGTAACAGCATTTAATTACGACTTTATGGTCATTTCTTTTTAGTACTGGAGAATATTCCATTGTTGAGTGAACCTCAGTTTAACCATTCTCTTATTAAAGGTCATATTGATCATATTTTGGCAATTATAAATAAAGCTATTGTAAACTTCTGTGTGCAATTTTTGCATGGGCATAAGTTTTTATATCCTTTGGATGAATTCAAGAGAGTGATTGTGGACTTATACAGAAGGAATATATTTACTTTTTTAAGAAACAACCAGACTTCACCAAAGGGGCTTTTGCATTCCCACCAGCGGGAAATCAGAGTTCTGTTGCTTTATGTCCTGATCAGCGTTTAGTGTTTTTCATGCTGTAGAGTTTGACCACTTCTGTAGGTGCATATTTATTTTAATTTGCATTTTCCTGATGGTGTGCGACATACAACATCTCTTTGCTTAGTTCCCATTTGTCTTTCGTTCTTTGGTGAGATGTGTTCAGGGCTTTGATGCATTTTCTTAAATTTTTTTTTAAATGTTGTATTTTAAATGTTCTTGGTATATTTCAAGTAACAGTCTTTTATTAGTTTCACATGTATTTTCTTTAAAACTATGGCTTTCCATTCTATTGTCACTTTTATTGCACAAAGCAGAAGTTTTATATTTTAACACAGTTCAGTTCTTTTGTGGATTTTGTCTGAAACACTACCACCAAACCTAGGGTAACATAGGTACCTTGTAGGAGTTTTACAATTTTGTGTTTAGGTCGATGATCCATTTCTAATTACTTTGTGTATTTTAGGGTACTGGGGCTGGAACTCAGGAAATGCTGAGCTATATCCCTAGAACCCTCCACCCCCATTTTTAAAGATAGTTACTGTGTAACCAAAGCTGATCTTAAATGCTCAGTCTTTCTGCCTCAGCTTCCTGTTTGCCCTGCATTTTAGGCACAGGCCACCATGCCAGCTTCCTTTTCATTTTAGTTTGAGATGGGGTCTTGCCAGGTTGCTGCAGATGGCTCCAAACTTGGGATCCTCCTATCTCAGGCCCCCAGATGGCAGGGATTATAGATATGCACCACTGTGCCCACCTTTGAGTTACTGTTTGTGAGAGATGTGAGAGCTATGTGTTTATTTCTTTGTTTGTTCATTTATTGTCTAGTCAGATACTGAACTTTTAACTTCTACTTAATCGGCAAATGTGTTTAGGGGTCTGTCAGGTTTCACCTGGCTTTGTTTTCAACCCTTGGTTACCTGTAACCTTCTCTAAAGAGTTCTTATTTGTTTCTCTAATCCTCTCTTAAACTTTAAGCACTTACTATTCTAACAGCTCTCCCCTCACTCAGAAAAGAATGCTTTTCATTTGTAGTAGCAAATACCAAATGTAGTTTGTCTGTTTTTGCTCTCATCCCACTTGATATCTGCTCCATAGCACCCCAAAAGTATTCTTTAGAGGATGTCTGTATTGCAGCAGCTTCCCAGGAAAAGATTTTCCATTGTTTGGTTTGGTTTGGTTTGCTTTGGTGTTGGGAATCGAACTCAGGACCTTGCACTTGCTAGGGAGCACTGTACCACTGGCCCCAGGATTTTCCAATTAAGAATATTCTTTATTACCTATTCCTGTCTACGGCCATACCACCCTGAATGTGCCCAATCTCATCTGGCCTATTACCTATTCCTGTCAATTATTCTGTAGTTTCTTGTCTGTTTTTCTTTGAAGAGGTCCACTCTTTGTAATTCCCAATATTTATAATTTGTAAAAGATGGGTAAGACGCTCAAATGCATATTACTAATGCATATTACAAAGATACTATTTCTGAGTAAAATAGACATTCAGGATTTTTGCTATCTTAAATACCTTCTTAGATTTGAGTGATAGATGAGCTGTCTATCTAGAAGCTAATATTATACTTCCTGGAGTACTAAACACATTAATTTTGAATATCTCCCAAATTTTTAATATGTCTGTATCAGAAAAATAGTTTTCGTTCACTACCATCCCTGTGTCAGTATGTATGTGCTAGTACTGGAAAGAATTGAGATTGTTGGTCTCATCCTTGCCCTTTTGTATAAGGTACATAATTTGGGCAAACTTAAAAATCAGAAAATCTTAGTTTTAAGATCATAATCACTTGGAGAGTCGCTCGGATCTCAGGTTTAGGGATGAATGGAATGAACACAAGACAAACAAGGGACCTGTCCCCCCCAATTTTTTTTTTTTTTTTTTTTTGAGACAGGGTCTCAAACTCACTGTATAGCTGAGGCTGACTTTGAACTGTTGATTCTCCTGACCAGCCTGCTGAATATCCAAAATTCTTGATGTATAAAGTAGGTCCCTGTCAGTAGTGGAAGGACGTGTATACTGCAGTACCCTCTGCTCCTCATGGTCAGTTGGGCACCTGTTTTTGGAACAGTAAAGCTAAAAGTGAAAGAGACTTTCTTTTCTCTGCTTATGCTCAGATTAAACTTTTAAGTTTGGAAATTAATAGATCTAAGATTGGGAACCAAACCCAGCCATCAGGCAAAGGAAATCATTAGCAAGATTCATGTTTTCTAGATGGGATTTGAGACAGGGAAATCAGTATTAAAAGGGGGCTGGTCTAGTAAACTTGTAACAAAATAATCTACTGAGAGTACACTTGGGAGTCCTCTTTATGCTATAGAAATTATTTTGAATTGTGACTGTTTTCATTGTTGACATTATTTTCTGCTCAGAATTAAGTTATTAGTAGCTATTCTTAAGAATTTGAGGTAAATGTTTCATGATACTGAAAGATCTAAGAAATAACCATACAGTGCCAGTGTCACTAGCTTAATAAATAGACTTGAACAGCATAATGCTTGTTCTACACTCTGCGTAATAATAGAAGACATTAACAGGGAGATAATGTCAAGTAAAGAATTTGTTTGGACTGCCTTTCTCTCCTAAAAATCATCACAATATTGGCTACTTGTCCTTCATTCACAGTAAGATGGGATGTTCTATAAAGTTCTTTTCTGACTGTGGTAGTCTGGTAAACTGAGAGGAGAGAAGTTTGGAAGGTGGAGTAGGAGTTGCACATGTTATCAGATCAGTTCATATAATTTCAGCAACAGTGGTACTCTCAAGAGATGGATAAAATGCCAGGCTAAAAACTGACTTAGTCTCTGGTTTGTGGGTCATTTGTCAAGGTATAAATACCTGTATATTTTAGGTATATATATAACATACCTATTAGTGTTTTTGTTGTCCTGTAAAAGTTATTGCAACAGGCTTACAGTCAGCAGAGATAGCAGCAGTGTGCCACAAGGTAGTTCTTGATCTGTTGCAGTTATCTGTAGAGCTAAAGCAAATAATTGCCTAATTTTTTTCTTATTTAGCACTTTTATTCTTAATGTGACATCACTTTTACTTCAAGTGCATTGTAAGACAGGAAGAACATTGAGATAGTATCAAAACCCACTTCCTTTTATGTACAAAAATAAAGAGCTCTAACAGCAAAACTGATACTTTTAGCTAAAAATTGATAGAAATTGTCTGGATATGTGTATACCTTTCAGCAAAGTAGGAACAGAGAGTAGATCTTTGAAATTTAATCCAGTATTAAAACTAGCTTATGAACAGAGAAACTTTGAAGTTTCTGGTGTTGGTTCTTAGTTTTCAGACAGGAAGCAATGTTCACAGAAGAGCTTTCTGGGATTCCAAACCAAGGTAAGGTGGAATAACTCCAGGACAATTTTTACTAAAATCAGTACTTTCTGTTGCTTTTTTATGCTCATAGCTAAGTATTTTTCCCCAAAATAAAATATAAATATTATAGCATAAAGCAACTGCTTTTTTACCTTCTGATAGAAAAGTTCTGTTAGATTTTGGTCTGCCTTTAGAATGTCTAAAGAAAAGAGTTACGTAAAATTCTCTTTTTCATTGTGAGGAATCACTAGTTATTTCTAGGAACATGAAGTACTCCGAAGTTTATTGCTTATTTAGAGCTACTTTAGATCAGGAATTTGATGTATATTGTGTCTGGAGTTATTTAAAATACCATAGACCCTTGTGCCCTCTGATACCATTTATGTATATGTTACTGAATGGGGATGATTATGTCTCCTTTCATTGTATTCTGGAAGCAGAACTTCTGATAAAGTTAACTGAAGTAGAAAGACATTAGGATATTTTGTTTTTCCTTTTTGGTTGGTAGCTGAGTTGCAGGCTTTAACTGACTTGTATTAAAGAGGCCTCACTAATAGGACCTGGATAGTGAGGGTACCCAGAATCAAGGTGTTCAGGTGTGGCCTTTCCTGTTTTGGTTAGGAGACTGTTTGAATGTGCTCAGTAACCACAGACTGCCCAATTCACAATGGGAAGAAAAGACTTAGAATTAAAACAAGTCTACTACTTCTGTAAATAAAATTCTTCTTTAAAAATTTCTCTAGAGAAAAGACTATTATAATAAAACCTCCCCCTCAAGAGAAGTCATACTGTTTTTAAAGGCCTGGGAATCACTTAGGACCTTGTACTTGCCAGGCAGGCAGGTGCCCACTGAGCTATATCCATGGCCCCTAAAGACTTAAACTATTTTTAAGATTCCAGTTGTGATCAGTCCTTTAATTACCATTTTTGCAACTATACATAACTTCTGTTTCACTTTTGTTACTGCTCTGGTGTTTCCGATCATCTCCCTAATACCTGTGAAATGTCTTCAGGAGAAAATAAAATTTTAAGTTAGTGATTACTTACCAAAGCTTTTATTTCAAATGAATCTTAATATTAAAAATCCATATCCTTTTCATCTTATTCAAAATTACAGTCATTGGTGGACATGGAAAAATCTCAATTCTTTAATCTTTCTGAAAAGTGACCTAAATCTACTTTAGTAAGCTATGTAAAATGACTTTGATGAGCTTCAGGTTCTAAGTTTTGTTTTAAATGTTTTTCTGAAAACATTACTAAGATTCAGAAATCATTTGTTGTGCTGTGTGTGGTGGCATTTGCCTGTAATGCCACCACAGGAGGCTGGGGCCAGGAGGATCATCTCAAATGTGAGGCCAGCCTGAGCTACATACGAGATACTGGGGCGGGGGAACAGAACAAAACAAAACTAAGAAAAGTCCTTTGTCTACTATATTACAGATATTTTGGTTTTTAAAAAGTGGTTATAACTACTGATCTTTTGGTCAGAATTTTTTAATCTTTTGCTTTTGAATATATGTTCTGAAGTAATTTTCATCTATTGTAAGATATGTATTGGAGAAAAGTATTACAACATTGAAAAGTATTGTTTATGCCATTTATTTACAACAACCAAAGTAATCTCTCTTTAAACTTCTTGCTATACTCATTCTTTTTTCAGTATAGAATTTGCCAGGTATTTTAAAAACTCAGTTAAATAAAGTGGGGTCCCCACCCTTAAGGTTTGTTTTCCTGGAATGTCTAGAGGTGTTTGGTGGGGAGCAGGAGAAAATTAGTAAATGGCTTAATAAGTTTACTTGTGTTTATATTCATTATATTATCGCAAATTGGAAAAGGGTTACTTGGTTATCATCATCTGGATTATTAACTATTGTATGAACATTAGAGAATTCTTAGATAATGTCCCTTGAGAGTTTAGTCAGTAGGAAAGACATGGTATATCATAGAAAGGAAACATAAAACCAAGAAAGTAAGGGTGTGTACAATGTTTTCAGGAAGACTTAAGAAGATAAAATTTGTCTGAGAGTAGTGATTTATAGAGGAAATGAAATTTGGTTCACACTTTTAATCTTTGGTGCTAGTCTCATTATTTATAGATAATTGGTAAGCACAAAGTAATTTCTTAGGAAAATTAAAGTATGGGTCAGAGAAGAGAGAATGACAGCTCTGGTCACTTACATGTTCGTAGTTACATATCAAGAGGAACAAGATTGTTTATGGACCTCTTCTTTTTGGTTTCATCTTTTTGTCCAAGTATCTTGATAGAAGAACTTTTGTTTTTCTAATGACTAGTGTTTAGAACTTGAATTTAATCTCTAATCAGTGGTATATAGGTTAGAAGAATTAATTTTTCATCTTGTTGAAAATCATTGGTTAATGACTAATATATTTCCTTGGTGCCTGATGGCATTAATTGGTGACATTAATTTCATTTGAAGTAAAATTGATAATAGAGAAATATGAGGGATTATTTTCCTCTAAATGCACTTAGTAAGAAAAGATTATCATAGGATCTGCTATGGGTACAATGTAGCCATAAATTTTTCAAACAAGTCTTACTTCTGTATCTTTCCTGTATAGGAGGTAGTCTTATGAAATTTTGGTCCCTTATTTTATAACTGTGGCTTTATTCTTTTACCCTTCCCACATTTTCACTCCTACCCCCACCTCCTCAATTAGCTGGTTTGTCTCCAGTTATTCATCATAGAGGACCAGTTTTCTTCTCTAGTTCATTTTGTGAAACAATATTTCTTGTTTGTTTTTGAGACAGTCTCGCTATGTAGTTCAGGCTGGCCTTGAACTATGTAGCCGTGGTTGGCCTTGAATTTGGGGCAATCCTCCTTCAGCCTCCCAAGCGCTGAAATTATAGGCACGCACCACCACCTCTGACTAGATCAATACATTTGTAAAATGCACTAAGAATGACCCTGTAATATAAGTTTATCTGACTGTATGTAAATGTTATTTCTTGCTTTTGTATTTACTTGGTTGTAGACCAGTCTGTGGACCCCTTTTGCATAGCAATGATTTAGATAATTTTTTTCCTTATAAAAGGTATGTATATGGACAGGTACCAGCATCCTTCATAAAGTTTATTTTTCTTTTTGAAGCCAGGGCCTTGTTATGTTGCCCAGGCTTATCTTCACCTTGTGAGCTCAAATGATAATTCCCACCCAGCCGCCTCAGTTTCTAGGACTATAGGTGTATGCCACCATTTTTTTTTTTTATTTTAAAGACAAAAAAATAGAGACATATGAACCAGAATAAGCCATAAACAATATCAAAAATACAAAATTATACAGAACATAGTAGGGAATTAGCACTGGATGCTGTATTACATGTTATCTTCACATTAGTTAACACATAAACATTAAAGGAAATACCAAATTATAGAGAAAATAGTAGGGAATCAGCACTGGATACCGCATAATATAGTTAT
>PVLD010025908.1:0-22992 GCA_004027595.1 Dinomys branickii | reverse complement strand
CTTCTTTTTTCCAGTGGGTTTGGTTGACCCCTTTGTCAAATATTAGGTAGCTGAGTGGGTTTTTTGTTGTGGTTGCATCTTCCAGTCTGTTCCATTGATCCTCAGGTCTGTTATTTAGCCAGTACCAGGTTGATTTTATTACAGTTGCTTTGTAGTATAATTTCAGGTCAGGGATTGTGATTCCACCTGACTTTTCTTATGTATCATTCCCTGTCTATAAAGAGTGACGCCAGTCACAGAGATACCACGCGTAACTACCTGATATTAAATCATTTTGTGGGCCTCATCTGAGTTCTGCACAAAAGCATAATTTCCACAAGCATAGGAATTCCAACCAATGAAATATACCTATTATAAAAATAATGACCATCTCGTCATAGGTCCTCTGTAAGTATTTGAGGAATTAAGGGACAGCATATTTATTTATATGTATGTAAAATGTTTCAAGAGTACATATATTGCTTGCTAAACTGAGTTCAACCAATCTGAATGCCTGCACATGCATAGAGGTGCTCCTAATTTGTTAGATGTTTAATTAGATAAGTGGCAGTTTAATTGGGTGGGAAGAGCAATGTAACAGGGTAATGATAAAATGGAGAGACGCAAATCAGCAAGAGAAGAGAAACTCGAGCCTAGATAAAAAGAAGGAGAATGTGGAGCATCATGAGACACACAAGAAAAAGAAGTGGTACATGAGGGAGCATGGGCACAGAGAAAGAACAATTTGTACTGAAATTAAATGGCTGTACTTCAAGTGCAGATTTTGGGGTCTACCAGTAGGCAAAATCAAGCAGGTAGGCAGTGAGGAGACGAGGAGGCTGGTTAAGACGTGTTTCTGATAGTGGTTTTCTTCTGGGCCCTGCACCTCTCTAAAATACCCTTCGTAAAGCAAACAAGAGCAGCATTGCTGGCAATGTAAAATGACTGTTTGCCCCCAGATTCTTAACAATGATAGTTTCTCAGGCCTGTCAGTCAGATCATCACCTCTCTTTAAACTCATACATACTATTTCCCTGGCTCCGGGAGTGGCTGTGTCATGGAAAGAAGGCCAACAGCTATGCCTTCTACAGCTGAAAAAATAAAGCACAAAATGTTCCCCCTGTTGTCAGGCATTCTCTTTATAACGAAACCATGCCGTCTACCTTCATTGTGTTCATTCTGACAAGTTTGCACATCAGGCCATCTATTCCCTTGCAGAGGGCACTGTTGATAGTGTTTGGTCATACTGAAATTCCTGGAGAACTCATCAGGGCAAGATTTTCACTGAACCAGCTGCTTAGGAAACTTTTCATGGCAAGTCAGCAAAGCCTACCTGTCTCCACTACCAGAATGCTGCTTTAATGAATTAGCCACGTAGTTGTTCTGAGGTTTTTTGGGTTTTTTTGAGCATATATTATACCAAATATGTTCCACGCTTGGATTTATATATAAATTTACCACTTAAATCTTTTAATAAACTTTGTAATTGTTTTTTCTCTCGTTATTTAGAGAGTTGTCACCATCACAGTTAGATTTCATTTTTTGAGATTCATGAGATTCTTGAAGTTACCAAGTGACACCTCCAGAAATGTAAACAAATAGACATAATGTGTTAATTTTACTAAATACATTCCATAGAATCTATTGAAAGAATCTCCACTTGGCTAAAGACACTGCATGGTGGCTATGTACATTCACTTCCAAAGTAGCCTTCAGTGCTCATGGTCTATCTGCCTTAGCAAAATTACTATTTATTTTAGGTTACAGATTTCTGATCACTTGCAAATACTAATATCTGAGTATCATAGTCTTTAGATATGAAGATTAAACTACATGGCAAACTAATGTATAACTGAATCCATCTTGTTTCCTGGAATAGTACAGACAGACATTCCCAAGCTAAATGAAGAAAAGAAGAAAACAGTTAACAATAAAGAAATTAACGAAAGCAAAATATTCTCTTCTAGCCTAATGCATAATAAAATAAAATGGTTGAAATGCTGTAATGATGTTTTTACCATTGCAGTTGAAATAGGAATTTAATTTTCCTAAATATCTCAAATTTATCCAATTTTTATGAATGACTCAGAATTAAATATTTGAGCCAAACTATTTAAACAATTTGGTTTTGGAAACTAGCCTTAAATGTGTTTATGGCCACTATATCCTCTCTCGCATGGTTGGTCCACCCTTATGCCAAAGTGTGTACTTTTTTCTTGCATGTATTTGCCCCAAATTCACTCTGTAGAGCCTGTTTCTTTTCCTACCTTTAATAAATTTTGCTCCCATGAAAAATGTATTTGTGCATACTAAAAAAAAAATCTTTCAGATAATTTTTAGATTAAAGCACATTAAGAATTCTGGGAGCATCTTTAAACATTTAAAGTTAGAAAAGATAAAAATGAAAACATTTGCCACTTTGGGGTAATTTTGATAATTAGCCAGAAGTTTTATGTCCCATAACAAAAGAAAATTTAAAAACTAGTGTAGAAAAAAGTATATTGCGTCAAATCTTTTAAACACTGACAATGTCTGGATTAGTAGTTGCTTGTGTAATCCCAGTATTCCAATTACAGACTGTCCACCACTTTCTTTTCATTTATTCATGGTCACCCCTTGGAAAAAGTAGAAGAAAAATTTAAAAAATAACACTCACTGATCTTAAAATTTATGGAAAAATTGAAGAATGGTCAACACATTTTGGATATTTAAAAATGCCTTCTCAGGGTCTTTTTTGAAATTGACATAAGTTCGTGGGAATCAGAGAAGCGATTGGGAGAGTGAGTATTTGTACCATGAGCTGTGTACGATTAAGAGATCTCAGAGGCTGTACAGTTTCGGCATTCCAGTATTAAAGCTTCTTGTTTATCATTTCTTTATAACAAGACAGATCACTATGTGTGTCTAAAATTAGATGGTAATTAGATAATGGTAATACATAAACCAGTACTACACTTGTAAGGAAAGCATTCAATTTAATAACTTCCACTGCTACTGAAGAGAAGTATTAGATCTAATTTCCTATGAGATCTAGACCAATTTAATCTTTGGCAGTGAGAAGGAAATTCTATTCATTCATTTATTATTTTTTCAGTAAATATTTATGTAGCTTGGTAACCTAGATTTCAGTGCTTCCCCTCTCCCTGCAATTCCATGACTGAGCAAATCACTTACCATGTCCAAGTCTCTATTTTCTAATCAGTATAATGGGCATAGTAACAGTAATAAGTTTATATGTTTCTTTTAGGGTAAATGGAGTTAACTGAAATCAGATATCTGGCAGAACTCTTGGAACTGTAAAAAGAGTTTTAGTAACAGTTTTATGTTTTAAGGTGCCCGATCATGTATGAGAAGCTAAAACGATAACAGGAAGGAACAGAGATATACTTTCTAAGTTTATTACAAGCAACTATAAGTCAACTAGTGAGTACGAGAAACGAGCTAAAGAAGCACACATCTTATAAAATGGTGACTGTGACAAGCGACATACAGAGTTACAATTTTTCTGTGAAATCTGTAAGACAAAACTTTGAGGTAATGAAGATAAATACAAGTTGTTTTCATTTTTAAAGACAAAGGGGAGATCATGAACGAAGCACTTGCACTGAAAGTGTATTCAGTGTAAGAAAGCCCTGTGGTAATTACTACACACGCACAAAAGAAAGTGCAATTTATTTGAACTAACCATAATAGAACATTAGTACATCCTTTTCTAACAGGAAGAGATAGTTATTCTGAATAACAGCTGACTGTAGTCAGACACATGTAACACTTAAACAACAGAGCCAGTGAGCTGCCGCATTAACTTTTGTCAGTTTTTTTGAAGTGTAATTATCTGAATCGTGTATTACAAAATTCTTGATGTATACACTTAGATGAGCTTGACAGAATCACTACATTTAAGTTTCTAAACATATTCAGCACCTCCAACAATTTCCTTGTTTGTTTCATGCTGTGTATTTGTAAGAACGCTTAACCTGAGATCTTTCCTTGTACTGTATTGCATAGTGCACAATATTACATTATTATCTGTCGGTGCTATTTTGTAGAGCAAGTCTCTAGGATTGGTCTTACATAACTAAAATTTTAGAGCTATGCTTAGCAAAACTTCTATCTCTGCCTCCCTGGGCTCCTGGTAATCATTATTCTCTTTCTTGCTTTGGTAAATTTAACTATTTTAGTACACGTAAGTGAGGGAGTTGTGCAGTCTTTGGTCTCTGGCTGGCTCATTTCAGTCAGCATTGGGTCCTCTAAGTTCCTTCACACTGTCACAGAATTTCCTTGTTTTTCAAGGATGAATACAATTCCCTTGCACACACATAGTATGCTTTAAAAAACTGTGAATGTTTACATTTTAAAAATATCTTGGTTGAAAGGGAAGACAGGGGAAAAAATATGTAAGGAAGTAAGTATGTATGTACAGCATATCTTACATAGTTGTACTACTGAACTAGGTCACTTATAGTAAGGAATAGTTGATGATTAATTGATTGATCAATTTTGCATGTCTGTATCTTTGTTCCTGAATATACACTTCGAGGTTATCAATTTGTAAAGCAACAACCATTGTTGATTCCCCGTCACCTTGTCTGTAGATCAGTTTTGATTGTATTATTCTTATGCTACTTTGTGTCTGTTTGTTAACATGTCTTCGTTCTTTTACTTTTAAAATAATTTAAAAAAAAAATATCTTGGTAAAAGGTACATTGCCATTAATCTTACTCAAATACTCCCTCTCACTTTAACCACACTTCGCCCGTCGGTCTTGATATTTTCTGAAGCAGTTCTGGAAGTTCTTTTTGGTGAGTTTCTTTAGTTGTTCTTCCCTCCCCACCTCCGTGTCCTGAACAGATTTAAAATGTTTACTTTTAGCAGTCATTTTGACTCTGGGGAACGTCTAGAAGGAACATGATGAGAGATCTACCGATAAACGTGGATAAGGACCTGCTGTAATGTTTTTACAAGCCTGCCTTTCCAGTGGATATTACTTTAGGATGATCACTCCGGAAAGCAGGCTTCCCGAATTGCTTCACAAAGGGGCACCAATGGTGGCACAAGTGTGCTTCAAAGAAGAGGGAATATTTTAAATGAGATTAATGACAATGTGTCTTTTACTGTAATAAATGTTTATTTTTACTTAAACACAAAGCGTATGTTTTGATCAGCCCTCATCTATGCCACACTTTACTGATGCCGGGCATGGCTACTGTGAAAGATGACACAGTGAAATGGGTGTGGATGTCCCGTCAAGATCTTGATTTGAATTTGCTTGATATGTAGCCAGTAGGAGGAATTGGTGAAACACTGGGTAATTACTTCTATTTTTGTCTTTCTAAAGAATTTCCATATTGTTTTTTATGGCTGAATATTCTACATTGCCATTATGAGTGAATATGGGTTAAGTCACACTTTCATGGTGGCCGAATTATCCTTTCCCAGAACAAGTCCACATTGCACAGTGTACATTTTCAAGTGGGTTTAAGTGAACACAGAAACAATCATTTGTACTGGTTAAAATCCAAAAGGCAGATACCATACGGCTTCACATGCTGTCTGGGAAGTCAGCTCGGGTGAGTTTCTGAGAACTTCCTATCCACACAAAGAAGAAGCAAGGCATATTATTTCACCAAGTTCGTATACAATTCTGATCACATGGAACTAGGAAGAAAGCTGGATGTTGAATCACCAAAATAGGCATATTAAAAGGTAGCAGCTGGACAAATAAAAGCAATGTAGAACATAGGGAGAACATAGGGAATTCAAACTTTTTTGGACTCTTCCCTTAGCTGACACTTGCCCAACTCCTTTGAATATAAATACACCATGACACACATGTTAAATACAGCTTTCCAGGGACCCACACTGAGTGCTCTATTCACTGGATCTATAAAATAACCTAATGTTTTATACTTTAAGTAATTTACATCCAAATTAAAAGAAGGACAGTAGGGAAAACTGCATTTAAGAACACTTGTTTTGGCTATGTAAAAGGAAATTGGGATATGTGCTGAAACACAGGAAGCAGTATTATTTTAAAAGTAAGTTCAAAATGAAATGAGTGAAGTTGGGGTTTAACTGTGGCCTTTATCATCCTCAACAAATGCCTTCGCCATATTCATAAAATTGCAAGACTGAGAAAACTAGCATAGCGTTGTACAAAGACCAGTACAGGGTAGATGCTTCATCAAGGTCGTGCTGTCTAAAAGCAGCAAGAGTGTCCATATAATGCTGTCTAAAATTGTCTCTTGATTTTTATTTCAGTAAACGCAGCCATTGATCAAGCATAATGTATTTCTTATTGATACCAAAACTTTATACTTACACACTGAGGCTACAGATTTTTGTTCAGTTGTTATAGGTTACATATTAGCTCCCTTATAGCAATGGCAGGTATAGTCTCTAAGGCTAAAGATTTTAGCTGGTTCAGCTAACTGATATTCTTTCCTGCAGACCCACACTGACAATCCTGGAGACTGGTCAGTGTGGCTACACACTGATGAACTGTACACTTGAAACTCAGACGTAAGAACCTTTTATCCCTGAAGTAACCTCCTACACCCTTCAGTCCCTTGATTCATTAACACTTTTATTGAAAGTCCTGAAAATCTATTGGAGAATATTTCCAGAGTTTTACAAGATTTAAAATACGTGACTCTCTCCCAATATAGTGATTTATGCCATTAAATTGTCTCAAACTCCTGAAAAACCCGTGTCTGTTGCTTCAAGACAATCTTTACAATTAGGTGTGCTTAAACTGTGCTTTATCTTTTCTCTCTTCCATGTCAGGTTATACATTAAACTCAGAAGTATAGTACCTAGATTTCTTTTGTACCTACTAGGCAGAACCACTTAGTATGATTATTTTAGTAAGATATTTTTGTTTTTTAACCTTTTATTTTTTTAAATGTTAGAAAAGTAGTTGTGACAGAAGGAAGAGTATAAAGTCCACCTTCCTCACAATATTTTAAATTTTTCATTTCCATATATTTTTAAAGGTTTGGGCTAATTTGGGTTGCTTTCCATCTCACTAGGTGTGCCCACCATGCTAATTCAACTTTGGCTTAAGTAGCATAGATATCACAAGGATGTCCTGCTGCTTATGTACCCTGCATTCTTCATTAAGGTTGGAGGAATATCTGTACAAAGTACCCATGTCAGTTCATAACCACCACAAAAATCACCTGGTTATCTATGGTCATTTCTTATATGCAGTGCCAAAGTTGCTGCCCACGTCCCTTGAAAACTTCACACCTTCACATTAATATGATGGCAAGTCATTTCAATATTAAATACCATACATCTGCAAATAGTCATAAAATATATTAAAGTCAGGTTGCAAAATATTTCCCAATCCATTTGTAGCCAACTTGCTAGTTAAACCTATAGTGTAAAATGACCAGCTTTTGCTAATCTAAATAGCTTTGTTCCATGCATCAAGGGACTTCGGAGCTCTCTGAATCACCTTCACGTGGCAAAGACATTTTGAAATTTATAAAAATAAGCAAAATGACAGTTTGAACAATGTTTGCTTTCTACTTCATAATATATAAACCCCGATGAAGCTAAAAGTCTGGCATTGTACTTATAGATCCGTGTCTAACCAAAGCTGTTATTTGTATTGGCTTGTGTATCTCTTATATCTGTTTTACTCTTCGGATGTGGAAATAATGGAAGCACTTCAAGAATCCACCAGGATTATTTTTGCTGCTGGAACACTCACTGAGGTCCAGCCTAAGGCAATAAAGAGTCACATGAACAAGGCTGAGTAGCCAGCATTTCACTTTTCCCTCCTGAAAATTAGGGGCTGGGGCTCATCCTGACTCGTGGGCACTGGCAAGGGACAGTCGTCTATTTTGCAGTGCTGAAAGATCCCTGAGCTGGAAGACAGTCTGGCTTGTCCTCATGTCTATATGCATGTCATTAAAAGGAAGGCTGTGGAATTTCACCTCAGCTAGACACATGGAATCTTAAAGCTTTTGTCTGGGTCTCATGCAACTACAATGATCGCAGAATATTAATGGTCAAGACGAGACTATGAACCAAAGTTATTTAATGACTTGGGTAAGAACTCACATTTCTGTACCCCTGTCTATTCTCATATTTCTCATGTAGGTGTATATATATCCTGTGAGACACAGTGAGAGTAACTACCTCACTCACCAAAGCCAAAGCCCATTATGGCACAGTCTTTATTAAAAGATCACACAGTTCATATTTCCACTGCACCGCCCGTGTCCAGCTCCCCCCGTGTCTCAGCCCTACACCAGGTAACCAGGTAACCCTACACCAGGTGTGTGTGTGTGTGTGTGTGTGTGTGTGTGTGTGTGTTGATGGTTCCAATTAGATCCTCGGAAAAGAACGTCAACAATTTCCAAAACTCTCTTGCAAAACTGAAACAAAATATATATTACATAAACTAAACTATATACTGTGTTCCTTTATTTACTTCTTCTTCTATGTTCTTTTGTGGTATGTGGGATTCAACCTAGTGATGAGCTACATTTCCAGCCCGCCCCCACCCCACCCCTTTTTAGAACTGGAAGCAGCGTCTTACTACACTGTTAACTTGACAGGGCTGGGATCAAACTCTTCATCCTCCTGCCTCAGCTTCCACGAGTGCTGGCAACACATGCCTGCGCTGCCCCTCTGGGCTTGCTATTTCTATTTTTTTAACTAGAAAACGTTACCAGGTATTTATAACAAAATTTACTTTAAGTAAATCCATTTTTCAGCATCTTTATCATTTATACTATTTTGTGCCTTGCACATATTACGCAGATTCATTTAGAAGGTACGCGCCTTCACACTGAGAAAAATAGTTACTTTTATTATTTGTCTTTTCAAATTCCATTTTACATCCATATGTCCGGCTCATTAAAATAGACTGTCCCAGGGTGAATATGTCATGTAGCTTTTCCACAGTCCCTAATGCATTTGGAACTATTCTGAATATTGTGGAAGACTCTCAAGTTCACGTGGGACCCCTAATAAACAAGTTTCTTTCCAAGAAAATAAAAAATGTAGATTCATGAGCTTGCCAAATACCCTTTGGTCATGAGGACTCATCGCCAACTTACAAGACATCTTCACATTAATGTGAAAGCTGAAACGTACAGCGTTGAAGCGGTGTGGATGAGCCGCGGCTCTTGCTGGCTCTCTGTCGGAAGCTTCAGACCTCGTCTATGAGAATACCTGATTTAAACTGTGGCCACTTGAAAGCAGAACACGTTCACCTAAAAGTTATTTCTAATAATTCCTTCCCTAAGTATTTTAGGTTTTCATGCTTGTAGCCCCTCTCCCGCACCGGTCACGAGGCAAAACAACGCGGTCAAGCAAAAACACAAACGCATGCACGCGAACCCACAGAGACAACGCTGCAACTTTGCAACTTGCGTTAGGATCGGCCGGGCTTTCGCATTGCTGCTGCCACCTAGTGGCGAGCAAGTGGAAATTGGCCAGCTAAATTCCGGGGAATAAAGTCCAAAGAGGCTTTCAACAACCCAGCATGTGGATTCTCTCTGTTAGTCTTCTCTCACGTCACCAGAAGAAAATCCCTAACAAGAGAAAGAAAAGTTCTCATTTAAAAAAGTGTAACACCTCACCAATGATGCAAAGAGAGGTTGAAAATTTCAATGAACACTCTGCAGAAATACAACTCATAAGTTGCATGTACAAATGTGCCAGTGTTTCTTTCGATGTGGTTGAAGACTCTATTGCTAGTGCATTTGGCAGATACACTGGTTCCACAAAGTAAAAGAAGAGGAAACAGTAGAAAAAGGTGCAAAGAGTTGCTGTGAAACCTGAGAGCGTCCCCTGAATGTTGTACAGAAAGTAGGCGATGAGTCCCCCTGACCATCACTTGTGAAGTCAGCTTCAGGACGACCCATCTAGCAGACAAGTAAAGCACAGCTCGGGCGTGTCTGTGAATGAGTGACATCTTCCCCAGGCGGGAAACATGTCACCAGGGCTGTGGTGGCATCCTTAGTTTGTAGCCTGAACAGAATAAAAAGAGAAAGCGGGAGGTGTACCTGTTTTGAAAAGCTGCAGCTTTGCCATCAGCTATGAGCGCTGCTCTCCCGCTTCCGCAGCCTCCTCACGGGGACTCCCCCGGTCACTGCCGCGCACTGGCGGGTGTGTCAGCCTGGAGCTGCGTCCCCCATTCCTCTCCTCCGCGGCTCCCATGCTCTAGGCCGCAGTAGCTGCTGTTCCTCCGGGTCTCCAGCATTCTTAGGGCCACTGAGGACTCTCGTCTCTGATCCTGCAAGCATCCGAATAAACCCCTTTCACAGTTATATTTTCTGTTGGTTCTGTACCTCCGGGGAGCTGCAATTCTGAAAGTGACGGCCAAGCTTGTTATTTTGACGGTGAGCTTTTCTCCATCTTCTCTTTGTACTCTTTGCGTTGGACAGAAAAGAACAAGCCTTCCAGAGAATAACACTGGCTGCTCGCCAGCAGGAGAAAGGAGCCAGCATTGTTGGAAATGAGGCCATGAAAAGAGAAACTATCTGTTATGTTTTTCTAAGATAATTTTCAAGGAGAGCTAATTTATTAACTAATTTTCTGAAGGATAGGTGACGATTAAATCAAAGGAGGACAGCACAGCAAGGGAGATTGGTCATCTAGAAACCGGCGACAGTGCAAATGCAAAGAGCCAAGCACAGTTCCTAAAGCAAGTCAAAAGGCTAAAAGGGATGCACAAGCTGTTTCAAAGGCTGCTGGGTATCCTATCCCAAACTGTGCTCGTGATCCTCAGCTTTTCTTTTTACAAATATCCCCAAGCATCACTTTGCATGCTCACTTCGTATTACATGTAGGCGTTTCGTTTTAGCAATACGATATAGAAATACTATCATGAGTAACAACTGACAATATACGTTATAAAAATCGGTGAGGATCTCTAACATGATAGCTAGTGAATGGCAATTGAGAAAACACTTGTGTGGCTTATCAATGAAGGCAAAATAGAAAAAAAGAACTTACTCCAAGTCTATAAACAGAAGGAATGTCATACAGAGGGTTAAGGTACGAGTGATGGAATATGTGCAAAACCAAAACTAAACATTAAAAATGGCAGGAAGTCACTATTTCTAACTTGATATTTAGAAGAAAAATCTGGTTTGGGGCCCAAAGGAAGAGGCCAAAGCTACCCCAAAGAAGGTAATGCAGAGTGGACGCATCTCAGAGAAGCAGAGCTGTGCAGGGAGAAAGAAGCCTGATACACCTTTCGCCGTGCGTCTCCAGCCGTCGATGCGGGACTCATGTGGCTGGAAAACTCAGGAGGCCGGAAGATAGAAGTCAAGGACTGGCAGTGTGAGGCAAGTAATAAGAGGAAAATCCCAGAGGTGTGAGGGAAGGAGCGGTGCCCAGTGCAGCGTAACCTGCGCACTGAAGGAAGGACAGAGCAGATGCTAGGAAAGGGCCAAGGGCACCCGCCCTACCTCTGCCAAGTAGGGTGCTATGAGGACAAACCCTGTCAGTGACATCAGGAAACAATGAAAAGACTCAATCTGAAAAGGAGTGAGAGCCCTTGGCGAGGTTAGGAGAGCCAGAAGAGCTGGCATGCTAGAGAAAGAAGTCTGGGATCACTCTTACAAACTAGCTTTCTCCAAAGGTTATTCCCAGGGGTGATAGGTCGGGAAGATGCTAAGAATTTTGCTTGTTGAACTTGTATTATTATCAGAAGAGTTCGGGGAGTACTGTAACTTCAGAACTGAGCCAAGTTTTACAAGTTTATTTGACCCCAAGGTGTTTGTTTGTGTTATACCACATGAGTCTACTGTTTTGCCATAAGACAGTCTGGAAAAACTGTTCAAAATTTGGAAATTCTCTGCTTTGGCAAGACACTGAATGAGAAAATGAGTTGTTCATAAAGAAACTAATCCTCAAAGACTGAAATAAGTGAAAATAGTATTGTGAGAAAATGGAACTGATTTCAGTTTCAAATGATTCATATCTTATGATCCATTATTTAGAACTATGCAAATAATTGGAAAATTATTTTAAAACACCAAATATTAGGCCAGGCATGGAGGTGTACACCTGTAATCCCAGCACTTGGGAGGCTGAGGCAGGAGTTCAAGACCAGCCTGGGCTGCAAAGTGAGCTCAAGGGCAACCTGAACTGCAAAGCAAGACCCTGTCTCAAAATGACAGAAAACAAACAAGCAAACAAACAAAAACAAGTGTTGCCATGGATTTTAATGTAACAGATTACATCTGAAAAAAGAAGCTGATAATTACAAGTAAGTCTCAGTTATTCACTGAAGGACAAATAGCAAAAAAATCAGAAACTTTAGTTGCTAAAATATTTGTAAAAAACGTGTAGTTTTTCTACTTGAAATTTTTAGGTAGCACAAGAAATCACGTGAAGGATGGAGACATCTGTTTAGAAATTCAAAGTGGCTCTTGGTGGTAATGTTTTAAAATACTGAAAGGAGACACAATGTTTTCGTGTAACCAGTGGTGGGAAGACGGTAACCCAGAGCTTGTAGCCCTCCCTATAGGAGCTTGGAGAGTGCGGGTAGAACATGATTTTGGCCAGCTTTCTTTGCAAACATACTAAGAGCACACTAGTGGAAATATGCCAGGAGTCTTTATCTATAAAATGTGTTAGGAGGTTACACCTGGTCAATTTGCATGGTTTCTCTTTATGGTATTTGTGGTTTATGAAACAAGAAGAGCAGAAACATGACTGAAAGTCACATAGCTGCCTCATCAGTACAGTAGGAAGCAAGATGTTTCAAAATATCGATGGTTATTTTTGTGGTTAATGTGTAGACGTATATTACTTGTAAAACTTACATATGTTAAATCCAAAATATAATCTGCATGAATATGAGGAAGAAATGGTTATTTGGGAGCACTACATTCGAAAAACACTCGCTTCTCTGGAAGAAGAGAACATCCTGATGTTTGCCTCGGCCCTTGATTCCTTAGTGAGTCTGGATGCTGGTTAAAAGCCACGAGCCTGCCTGTCCGCTGCGATGTTCACATGTGGTGCGAACACAGGCTCACAGAGCTGGCTCCTCCCCACTCAGCCCTACAAGTTATAAGTTATAATGACGTAGGCGCTTTGTAACAAGGAACAGAGGAAATAAAAAGCACAATGAGGGCGTGTTGCTGGGGTAGTTATTTGTGAACTCTTGCTGTGCAGTGACAAAAATATTGACTCAAACTATGGGGAAAAGACCTTCTCAATGAAATCCGTGGAGTAAAACTTAGATTTTGTGAAAATAGCCAACTAAATAGACAAAGAATTCAAGTAGAAAGCTAATAAAGACCTACTCTTTCCTAGGTAATAACAGCAGGCCTGGTGTAATCTAGGTGTCTACCTGAAGACATACAGAACATAGGAAGGAAAAGAATGATTTTTTCCCATTGATTAAGTAAAGATACTGTAATTGTATTATATCACCATTCAGGCAGCCCACTATACCAGTGATTATTTGTTAAGGCCTGGGATATTTTATGGAGAAATGCCAGCACAAGCCTGATGAATTCCTGCTAGCATAGACTCAGCATAAATAGGAAGCACACCACCCACTAATTTTGCATAAAGCTGAATGAAATGTGTTAGTTGGAATATGACTGATTCCTAAGTGGCAGAAGACATTTCTGAGAAGATGCATTTCTGAGAATACGCCTTCAGCTGGTTTAACAAATATTATGTTGTGAGGTGTGAAGGTTAGGTTTCAAGGCTTACACTGAGGCAAAACAGCCTGCATGCACTCTCTCTGATCAACAGATACCATACTGCTTTCAAAACAGTCACAGGTACATACAATTTAAAACTGACTGGATGCTGAACAGAAGCACACCCCGAATGTAGTGTTGTTTACACAAGCTATGAAAGATGCGTTAGCTGTGACACACTTATTAAATGTACTCGGGGTAAGGGGCTGGGGATATAGCTCAGTGGAATAGGCGCTTGCCTAGCAAGCGCAGGGTCCTGAGTTCGATCCCCAGTACCGCAAAAAAAAAAAAAAAAAAAAAAAAAGCACAGAACTCTAAATGTACTCGGGGTAGCCGAGGAGAAGAGCAAACAGGAGAGAAGGTGAGAGGAGAGGGAGGGAGGAAGGAGGGAAGGGAAAAGGGAAGAAAAATATTCACAAAATAATAATAGAGCTACTGCTTTGGTGACCATACCTAGGGCTAAGTGATGGGAAAAAGGATCTGTAACACCCAAAATTAAAGTGACTCTGTAGCGGGGAAAAATAGAGAGAGAGAAAAAAAAAAAGAAAGAGATGAAATGCAAGAAGAGTGGCCCCAGGAGCAGGTCAATGACCCAAAGGTCCCCTGTGCCAGGGCCACTCCTTGCTTTTCATCCTTATGGATCGGTGGCAGAACTGTACTGCTGGTGTCTGATGGTTTGTTGAAGGAAACAGTTAAGGATTAAAATTATTTTTTATATTTTGACCGATTTTGCATGCTTATATCCGGTAATCTGAGCAATTTACGTGACAACGACAATTTGCACAATAACAACCATTGGTGAATTTGTACAATCCTGTCTAGTGAAAGTATGTATTGCCTCTAATGTTCTTTTAAATTATTACTTTCTTATTCCCTTTAATGATTTGATCAATCTTCTATTCTTACATCTGGTAATCTGAGCAACTTCAATGAAGATAAAAATATGTAATATAAAAAGCACTGTTAATCCTGATCATTTGGCTTGAAACCGTGTATCATTTTTAGTGTCCTTGTGTTGTTTTGTTTGTATTTTGCTGTTGTTCTGTTTTTGTACTATTTTTTAAACTATAAAGAAAAAAATACAAAAATGAAATGATAATATTCTCTTCAAAAAAAGAAGAAGAGCTGAAGTAGTTGAGGAAGTGATTCACATGACTATTAAAAAGCGGAGCAAGTCTTTGAGTGGTGGTACATGCTCATAACCCCAGCACTCTGGGAGGCGGGAGTAAGAGGATTCCATCCCAGCCTGAGCAATTTAGCAATGTAGGGGGACTCTCTCTCAAATAAAAAAATACAAAACAAATTTGGAATTCAGCTCATTGTGAAGGCCCTGGGTTCAATCCCCAGTACCCTTCCCCTTCAAAGGACATAGTACAATGAGAAACCTGACAGGGTTAGCATCATTACATTGAGCTGACATTATAGATTCTTTGAGGATAAGAACCCGACTTTGGTTCCCAACATACTTCTTAACCCATCTTCTTCATTTTCTTGTTGCACTTCAGCCCAGAAGATCATGAAGAACAAGATGGCAGTACAAGATTCAAGACTTTAAAAAAAAAAAATGGTTTGACAATGGTATTAAAAAATTTTTAAAATTGTTCTTTGATTACACCCATTCATTATAAAGTAATCCCCATGGGAGAGTAAAACAAAAATTTTTGAAAAGCATTCTGAAAGATCAAAGGTAAAGGTAAACTTGAATGGTATACTCTTGCCGTGGCAGTAAATAATAACCATGATATTGAAATGATAATGGAGAAAATGTGACTACAGAAAACATTCAAGAAGCTTGGTTATTGTCTTAGTCACTGTTTTGTCACTGAGACACAGCACCTGATACCAGCTTCTTAAAGGAAAAGAGGGTTATTTTGGCTCATGGCGTCAGACCTAGGGTGTCGGGCTCCAAGGTAGAAGCAGGAGGGCAGAGCGGTATGGGAAAGAGAAAGGCGCTCAATGCGTGGTGTCCAGGAGGCATAGACAGAAGGGAGAAGCCAAGCACAGGAACGCCCCTTTCCAGTCGCACCCCCTGGGACACACCTCCAGCTCACTCACACCTCTCGCAGCACACGCAGCTCTTGTACATCAGTGGGTGAGTCCTTGGATGAGGACAGCACCACGTGACCCAGTCACGCTCCACACACAGCAGACTCTGAGGGAACCATTTATATCTGAATCGTAACAGTTACGTTGTTGTTATCTAATCTAAGTGTATGGACAAGGGTCGTCCACGGCGATTGCCTCTTTACCACACTCACAGGAGTAAACTGTTCTCTTGCCTTTAGTCTGATAGGCTGAAAAAGAAAACCTGCAACTGCCCAAGTTCTTCTCGAATGAAATAAGTAAAGCAATAGTAGTAGACGGTTTAGAGTGAGGAATTTTTCCTTCCTTTGTAATGGCTCTGTGTGAACACCACATAAAGCAAGGATTTCTCTTGTCTGAGAAACCCAAAGTGTGTATAAATTAAAGAGCAAAATAAAAGATCAAAAGTAAGACACAGGAAGTGAGATCTTTTGCAAATTGGAAGGAGACCACATGAAGGGCAGGGAACAGAGGGAAAAGGTGTTCCAAGCAGAATTAAGGACCCTTATGTGCACGCATCCACTCACCGCGTGAATGGGAGAATTGCACACTGCAAACGTGTACCAATAAAAATAAATTTAAAAACAAAGGCAGACTGTTCCTGAGAACCAAGAGTACTTTATCAAAGGTTTAATAAAGTGCCCCCAACAACTCTCCATATGGTACTGTACAAGAAGTCCCACAAGTTCAACAGGCTCCAGGGAACTGAAATATGACACACTGACTTCTTACTTGAAGGTTCCTTTGCAACACCCATGGTGGGGTCCAGTTAGGCACAGGCTGCATTTTTATAGAACAATATTCAATCCACAGCCTTACTTTTTCCTCACATGGGTACTTGAATTTATAGTCACCTTATCATAATTAAATGGGACAGGCTTTGAATTTGTTAGTCTTTAAGAGCTATTCACTGCACTACATCTACGATATCATGCCAGCTGCCTTTTGGAGTAAGCCACGCAGGGGGAGTGAGTTCTTCTAAGTGACCTGTAGAAATCAACTGATTAAAATTCAAGACTTGGCCCGTTTGGTGAACTTTGGGTACATGATGTAGGACAAAGCAAATAGAAGCATCCCTAGAACTTAGAGCTGTAAGTTATCGTGCACTTACTAGTGCTAAAGAATAAGTTTGGAGCTTTGGAGGGAATATTTGCAGAGCACCTATCAACTTACCTAGGAATACTGTTGAACTTGTTTCACTAAGAAGTCCAGAACTCAAAAGCGCTGGATTGTTGTTAAATATTCATACTAATTCTTTGAGTGTTTATATTAGACACTTTGAGACAGAAAGTATACTCTTTGATATTTTTTGTTGTTTCCTATATGCAGAAGATACTAGAAAACAATAAATACACCACCGTTCAGAACAGGAAAAACTAAATTCTTTTAATTTGTTATACTCCATGAATTAGCCTTAGTTCCATGTCATTGAGGGTAGCTGAGTAAAGCTGAGCTATTGCGTGGCAGGGGAGCCACAGGGGACCCCCAAGGGACCCTCTTATATGTGTTGTGCCAGGCTTCCCCCCATGGCCAAGGCCAGGTAGTTAAATTAGATCCCTGTGGTAGGACAGCATCTCAAATGATGAATAATATATGTTAGCACACCCTATGTACTTTGCTTGGAGCTGTTTCCTGCAGTGCTCATTGGTAGGGCCAGGCTCAGTGCGGGGAACATTTAGCCGCTACCCTTAGCTCAGAGAATGATGCACAGAGATGCACAGGAAGTGTCTGGCAATGCCCTTCCCATTAGTGGGATCCGACACAGAAAGCTGTGATGAACTGGCCATGCTTTTGATACATTGTGACATGTTTTTCAATACAAAGCTAAATACTCTGGGATTCATATGCTGAGAAAAAAAAAATCTTACCAATTCTGGATTTTGCAAACACAGGATGCAGTAGGAAAAGGCAAAGATAGAAAATATCAAAGGCCACTGTTCCTTAACTATAAGACTGGAGACAGGAGCAAGGTATAGAGATGGCAGGCTCGAAGCGTGATCACACTCCCCGTGCGTTTTAAGGGCTATGAACAGATATCTGGTTTCTGGTTTTTTTTTTCTTCACAAATCATATAGTAAATAGCTAGCACTAACAAAGTCAAATATTAATAACCAAGAACTACAGATCCTCAAATCCCCTTTCCCCCAACCAGCAAAACCCATAGAAATTTACACTGACCAAAGTAAATAGAAAATAAAAGTCAGACCACTTAAACGGTTGACATTTAGGGAGAGAGCCAGGCCCTGGCTCTCATCCTTCTGAATCACCAGTGTTATAACATTAGCAGAACATAACTGAGTTCATAAGCCAGGTGTAAGAGGTAGAAGTAAGAGCCAATCAACAATAAATTGATTGCTGCTCGTCATTAACACAATTTTAAATTTCATGTTCACAGAAAAGAACCACTTTTGCTGTGTGCATCAGAGCAGCTTTTAAAAAAGTTTTGTCTTCTAAGTAGAAATAATTATTTAAAAATAGCACAAAGTCATGTGCATATGGATCATAACCTAACTTATATGTGAAATGCACTTACTGGTTATAATAGTTATGTCTAATTTAGGGTATAGAATGTCTAACTTACAGTATTTTTCTCTCTTTCTCTGGTCTGTGGTCCTCTGGGAACATAAGTTTACAAAGGAAATCTCTTGAGAAATGACTAATTCCAGATAACTATAATTTGTACCTTAATAAAGCATTATAGAGCAGAGTAAAGTTGGTCACTCTGTGGTAAGTGTTCACAATTATAGCCAAGCATATTGTGACTATTGCCCGTAAGTATTGGCTTTGGCTTCTTGCTCTCACCTTATAGGGAGCTGTGTGAGTGATGCTTATTTAGAGAAGGGGTAAAGTCTATTTTCTCTTCTCTAGCCAGACAGTACTTGGCATGATGTTTGTGCCTCATTGGGTGTTGTCCCTCAGACAAAGGTCTTCTATCTAGAACATATAAAGAATTGAAAAAAATCAGACCCCTCAAATTCAAAGACCCAATCTAAAAATGGACATCTGAGATGAATACACACTTCTCAAAAAAAGAAATACAAATGGCAAACAAATATATTTTTAAAAATTGTCAACATCATTGTTCATTTTAGAGATGCAAATTAAAAGTACACTGAGATTCCATCTCACCCCAGAAAGAATGGCTACTATCAAGAAATCAACTAATAACAAATGCTGGAGGGGCTGTGGGAAAAAAGGAACCCTTTTCCTCTGTTAGTCAGAGTGTAGACAGGTACAACCACCATGGAAATCAGTAAAAAGCTACAATTAGAGGTCCCATTTGAGCCAACCATTCCTCTGCTGGGTAGCTTCCAGAAAGAATTAAAAACATCATACCACAGTGATATGTGTGCACTCATGTTTATAGCAGTACAATTTGTCATAGCTAAATCTTGCAAACAACGCAAATGCTCAGCAACCAAGGAATGGATTAAAAGGATATGTTTTTCTTATACAATGGAGTACTACTCAGTGATAATGAAGGATAAACTGGAGACTTTTATACATAAATGGATGCAACTAGAGACCATACTCATAAGTGAAGGAAATCAGACCCACATGTGTAAACGTCATATTGGGTAAAAACCTAAATGAGTAAATAGGATCCAAAATGTACAATAGATATTGTGAGTAGGGAAGAAACTTCTCAAAAGAAAAGACAAACTATGATGGGGGAAAGGAGAAAGGAAAAAGAAAAGAATATATTTATACCCATGATATAAAGCTACAGCGGTGCAGTCAGTTAACGTGTTGTACTTATATACCCAAGATAGTTAAGATAGTTATACAGATAGTTTCTTTTAGTTCACTGAAAAGAAAGGTTTGTGCCAACATTGTTTGGCCGAGATATCATGCCTATATCTTATCCTCTGAGTGACAACTATGAAGACAGCAGTAGGCAATGGATTCGTTATTGTAACTCTCATACTAACCTGATTTGAAGCTCTGTTTTATTGTTTGTTTGGTTTTTTCTTAAAAAAAGAACATCAGAAAAGAGGGCCAGAGGAACAGAACACTGAAGCTCACTGGTCAGAATTGTGTCCTGTCCAAGTAGAGGGGGCCCAGCCCTTCACTCACTGAAACTCTTCCAACATCTGTGAGTCACGCCATGGTGGTTGGCCTTGTCCTTTGTTCTGGACATGACTTGTTGTTCTATTCACTTCTACCATGAGATCGTTGGTGCACTGTCAGGAAATTTACCTAAGAACTGAAGAAAGCATGTTCCCTAATGCTGCGAGATACAGGGAATCCTCAAGGACTGCTAATCTCTTAATCAAAAGGGGAACACATAGGAAAGCCTTAAGCATGAACTCACTGGCTGTAGACAGTTAAAATCCTGACATACCAAAGAAATCTTAAATGTGGAACAAATTAGTTTTTGTATGTTGCTTATTAGATAACTAAAAAATCATTTGACATTATTACTGTATGACTCAAAATGTTAGACAATGAGTGTGATGCTTTAGTTCTGATATTTCCAGTAAAATTCATAAGGTACTATACAAATTACATGTTCTGTGGCTCTTCAATCACTGGCACCAGAGAAACAATGAGAAGACGGGAGGAAAAAGAGATCATTAAAGAAAACCAAGCACGGAAGATAAAAATAGTTGAAAATATATGTTTGACACTAGTCTAGGCACTATGAATATCCTTATTTTTTTCTCTTTTGGTGCTGACAGTAATAACATCCATTAATATCACATCTTTTTATAGATAGAGGCAGCGAAGCTTACAGAAACGAGGAAAGTTGCCGAAGTCCATTAATAACAGTTCCTATTTGACTTGCTCCTGGCTTCCTTCCGAAGGTGTCACCTGCCTCAGGTTTGGAGACCATAGCTCTGTAGGCAACCGAAAAGTCTCTGAGAGAAAAGATATAAAGTTCCGGCATAGGCATTTCTAAATTGTATTCAGGCACAGTTTGTAATAGACTTCAAATTTATTGTTCATGCTAGCAGACATTAAGGCAAATGAAAAATAACTGAGGGTAGAAGCAAGGCATTTTCAAAGTATTTGAAGGAACTTTGCTAAGGGTGACTTCGCAACAAACTGTGGATGTAAAAACCTTCCCTATCCCTGTCCTACAGATGTTTCCCTGTCACCCGAGGTCTACCCTCAGACAGTCTTAGCAACAGTAAACATTTGAAAAATGGATCCTTTTATGGAGAGCACTGTGTGTCCCCTTTGTGCCATCCCTTTTACATAATAGCAAAAAAGTTGGAAGTGAGAACGAGTATTTTTGTCTCTCAATGAATATAGGACATACAAGAAAATGACTACATCTTTACCCGCAATTAATCTAAATCCAAAAGAACAGGTTTACAAATAAGTAAACAGTGCTGAGTATGAATCTCTATTTCTTTAGAAACATTTTCTTGCTGGATTCTTCAGTAAATGTTTGACCAAAATGTGTCCTTGAAAATGCACACATTCCTCCCACTAACATCACGAATATGCATACTCATTTCTAGGACCGAATTTGGCCCTATGCTTAATTAGTGTCTGGCTGTGATTACATCTGTGCTGTTGAACTTTCAAATCTACATCTTCAGTCTTGCAACAAAACTTTGTAAAATTTCTTCAATTTCAGTGGGGGAAATAACATCAAGTGGAGTTTGCTATTTCAGTCAGAGTGAAAAACTGTGCTTCCCTTATCTGAAAGTAATTTCTCTCAAATTCAAAACAGAAGGAAAGTTATTTAAATACACACTGAAATTCTATAAATAAATAAGCACAAGTCTCTTGAGTTGACGTTTAAGGCTGAGAGATTTTTAAGTAACATTGGCTGGGCAATGGGTACTGCGTGTTTGTCTCCCTCCTGTCTGAGGCATGGAGGGGTGTTTTCCTTTTTCTTCTTCTTTTTCCTATGTTTTCTTGCTCCTAGTTCATTAATCATTCACAAGAAGCTGGCTTGTAAGTACAATTCAATTCTTGTGAGACAACTAAACATGTCTTTCCCCATGCCCTTCCTGCCCCCACTCTATTGTGTATCTCACACATCACTTACAAAGCTGGACCGAAAATTGTCTCTCTTAGGAGGAGTATACATTATCGTTAAAGAGCATTTATTTATATATTTCACCGTGTTTTGTCGTTTGTTCTAGGAGCTTCACTTACAAAGTCTCACTGCACACTGAGTTTGAACTGGAAAGAAAAGTAGGAAATATGTGTTATTAAAAACTTTCCTAAGTTTAGGTTTAATATCTGCTCTCTGCGGATTAATTTATTCCCTGTTTGCAAAAGCACATGGCTTGGTAATAAAGTATATTATATTTCAATACTTTCTCTAAAGCGATCTTACTCATGGAGGCTAACTCTTTTTTGTGAATGGCATTTGAAAATAGATATTTAGAACTAACATATATACCAATTGTCTAGCCTCCAAATCATTTTTGAGTCAATAATACTGGACAATATAATTTGATCATGACTAGTCATCCCTTATTTCATAATAGTAAACGCTAGCTGCTATGATTTGGAACCAAGTGTTTCAATGATATTTGATGTTCAAAAAATGTTTTTAAGAATTCTCATCACCTTAAGGCTACTTTATAGCCCAAGGCTGCATCCTCACAGTGCTTTCGAGGCTGATAGGAAAGAGAAAAAAAATCCTTCAACTGGTTGTTGCATCTCAAAAAAAGGATATTTTCTTTGGCTGTTTTGTACCCATTCATTTTTCATAGATTTTTCTTAGCAATTGTACATTTCTGAGGAACTGGAGTCAACCAATTTTGCATACAGTAATCACACTCAGGAGATTTTGATGCAATTATGTGTATTTAGGAGGCTACTTATTTTTCAACAAAATCTTAGGCTTACAGAGACCTAAACTATGAAGTATCTCCATAGAATTAAGAAAAAAGGAGAGATTTTATATTCAGGGAACTCCTCCTAATAATCAAAGGTCATGGGACCATACATCCTGTCATCCTACGTTATATTATGTAGAAATTAAGATACATTATTTGTTTCAAATGTTGTAACTTATTTTCAATGAAAACAAAATATATTTTCCTATAGTTTGATATTGAATTTTATAACAGCAGGAAAATCTTTCCAATATTCTTTTTTTTGTTGTTGTTGTTGTTTTTTTTATTTTTTTTATTTTAGAAACATAAAAGTACAAAAACATATTGACAAACAGACACCCATTATCATAGAAAATAGTACAATCACAACTAATCTATAGACAAGGTGATATGGTCTCAACAGTAGTTGTTGCTTTATCCATT
The DNA here is from genome assembly GCA_004027595.1 of Dinomys branickii. Classification (NCBI taxonomy): domain Eukaryota; kingdom Metazoa; phylum Chordata; class Mammalia; order Rodentia; family Dinomyidae; genus Dinomys; species Dinomys branickii. The sequence goes on along the minus strand of PVLD010025908.1, from coordinate 8 downwards.
GATATCTT
>PVLD010025907.1:0-22992 GCA_004027595.1 Dinomys branickii | reverse complement strand
TTCTGATGTTGTGGGGTGGAACACTCTGTATACATCTACTAAGTCCATTTGTTCACACTTTTGGTTCAGGTCTGTTATTTCTTTGCTGAGTTTCTGTCCAGTTGACCTGTCTCTTTGCGTCAGAGGGGTGTTTAGGTCCCCTATTACAATAGTGTTATTAGTTATTTGATTTTTCACGTCTGTTAAGATTTGACTTGTATAGTTTGATGCTCCATTGTTTGGTGCATACATGTTTAGGATTGTTATCTCTTCCTCTTGCAGCTTTCCCCTAGCTAGTATGTAATGGCCTTCTTTATCTCTTTTGATTTTTTTTGGTTTGAAGTTTACATTGTCTGCAAACATAATAGCTACCCCTGCTTTTTTCTGGGGACCTGTTGCATAGAGAATTGTTTTCCATCCTTTAACTTTCAGCCTGTGGATTTCCTTTTGAGTAAAATGTGTTTCCTGTTTACAGCATATAGTTGGATTGTGTTCCTTAATCCGTAAATAGGGACTCTATTACACTGCTGGTGGGAATGCAGACTGGTGTAACCACTGTGGAGTGCAGTTTGGAGATTTCTCAGCAAACTAGGTCTAGAGGTTGCATTCAAACCAGCTATTCCCCTTCTGGGTATTTTCCCAGAAGATCTAAAAACATCATATCACTCTGATATATGTGCACCCATGTTTATAGCAGCACAATTTGTAATAGCTAAATTGTGGAAGCAACCCAAGTGTCCATCCACAGAAGACTGGATTAAAAAACTGTGGCATTTCTATATACTGGAATATTATTCACCTATAAAGGGGGACAGATTTGGGGCCTTTGTAGGCAAATGGTCACAATTGGACACCCTAGTCATAAGTGAAATAAATCAGAGGTACATGTGTAGGCAATGTATTGTGTCTCTGGTGTAAGAACCTGAGGGTGGGAATATAAACTAAGAGACATGAAGTAAATCTGTTCAAAAGTAAAGAACAGATGGGACGAGGGAAAGGAGAAAAGAAAGAGGCAAAAATGTATGTATGTATGTATGTATTTATATGCGTATGTGCAGGATGGCCAGCAGGGTTCTACTAATGTCTTATGTCACTTAATGGTAAGCAATAGTTGATGAGTGGTTGTTTGATCAATCTTGTATGTCTATATGTGTTCTCCTGAGCATACACTTTGAAGATATCAATATGCAATGCAACAACTATTGTTGGTTTTCCATTTCTTTGTCTATAATTCAATTCTGATTATACTGTTATTGTGCTACTTTGTGTCTCTTTGTTAATGCTTTCTGTGTTTTTTTTTCTGTTGTTGATGTAGTTCTTTTTCTTTCACACTTTAAAAACAAGAAAAATTATATTTAAAAAATAATATGTAAGTAAGTATGTATGTATATGCAGCATATCTAACACAGTTGTACTACTGACTTAGGTCACTTTATTGTAAGTAATAGTTGATGATTAATTGTTTGATCAATTTTGCATGTCTATATCTGTGTTCCTGAATATGCACTTCGAAGTTATCAATATGTAATGCAACAACCATTGTTGATTCCCTGTCACCTTGTCTGTAACTCAGTTTTTGATTGTACTATTCTTATGCTACTTTGTGTCTGTTTGTTAATATGTTTTTGTTCTTTTACTTTTAAAATTAAAAAAAAAAGTATGGTAGAATGCTGCTTGGGTTACCTTGGCCATTGAGATAGTTGCACATGCATTTTCAATTTCCTCTCTAGAGGCCAGCAGTGTAGTGTGCCTTTTCTGGGATATGTGACATCCTCTAAAGTCCCATATATGGGGCTGGGGATACAGCTCACTGGCATAAGCGCCTGCCTACTAAGAGCAAGGTCTTCAGTTCAATCCCCAGTACCATACAAAAAAAAATATATTCAAAAAATAAAAAAGTAAAGTCCCATATATGAGGGTAACATCATCTGCTGAAAACCACATCATACTATTTTTCTTTTTATGAAGATCCAAGGGAGAGTGAGAACAAGAGCTAGAATGAGAGAAACTGTCAAGAATATATGAAAGATGTATCATAAAAATATTCATCTTTCAGTGAATACATCTGTTAATGTGTTACTACAACATTTGAGTTAATATTTTGAGTGACTAGCTTTAAGCCATTTTAAGTAGAACATCTAAAAGGCAATATATAAATGAATCTTAGCATATATATTAAACAAAGTCAAATAATGTTTATTTTATTAAAATTTAAGTCCTATCCCTTCATCTGATAATGTTTTAAGTGAACGTGGCTACCCTTGAAAATTTAAACAACCCCTGTCTCATGTAAATTTCAAAAAGATTTGGAAAAAATGAAGTTGCTGAGCTAAAAATATTTTTCCTAAAAGAAGCAACTGCAGGTGCTTTAAGTGGTTTTTAACATGATTAAATCGCCAGATGAACAAGCACATAGAAAGCACAAAACAATTAGTTTTAAATCAGCATGCACATTCAGAGGTATTTGCCAAATTGAACTACAATATTCCTTTTATAGTTTTAGAATTGTGACTAAATAGACTCATCAAAACTTTTCCTGTAGGTCATCACTTAGCAGTGATCTCTTGACAAATGTCAGGAGTCAGAAGGATAAAGTACTTTTTTTTTTATCTATGAAAGCAATAACTGTTCTTAAGAAAGGACACAGGTTGATGGTTTGTTTTAATCTTGGAATAACCATATAGGCTTCTCAGAGTCCTTTGTTATTTTGGTAACCAAAGTTTCATAGCCAAAGCTGATAGCCAAAACTGCTGTTTTGAAAGCTACATGTAACTGTTTCCTTTAAAGGAGCAGACTGTTTAAGGTATAGTGATGTAATCTACATATCTGCCTTTGGCAAATATTTTATGTGTTTAGAGGATGCTAAGCCCAGGCCAGTGTCATTAGGTGACACTTTATTGGAGTTACGTATATAATTCTAATAGGAGAGAAAGTCAGAAGTCTGTTAAGTTTCCAACTGCCTTGCTGGAAATGTCTACCTATGTTAGTTTCTACCTCATTTAAAAAAAGTAGAGACAAAGCACTGTTGTCTATTGCTGCTGCTTCTGCACTTGTTTACCTAGGTGTTGTTATGTCTTGTATATAGATTTCAACCCAGTGCCTCATGCGGTTATGGCTGACGCTTTTCAGAGGTGGCTGGATCGAGAAAATACCCAGAAGAAAAATAGCTGGATAGAGTGGGACCTTTAAACCTAGGTTTTCTAGGAATTTCTACACTGATTTCCACAGTGGTTTTACCGGTTTACACTCCCACCAAAAGTGGAGAAGGGCTTCTTTTCCCATACAACCCCTCTAGCATTTGTTATTGATGGATTTCTTGATGGTGGCCATTATTTCTGGGATGAGATGTAATCTCACTGTTGTTTGAGGTTGCATCTCTCAAATGACTAATGATGCTGAACATTTTTTCACATACTTAATTTCCATTTGCATTTCTTCATCTGAGAAGTGTGTGTTCATCTCAGATGCTCATTTTTTTCATTGGGTCTTTGAATTTGGAGCATCTGATTTTTTTTCAAATCTTTATATGTTCTAGATAGAAGTTCTTTGTGTGAGGAACAATTGACTAAAATTATTCCCCACTCTGTGAATTGTCTTTCAACTCTGGTAGTGACTTCTTTTGATATGCAAAAGCTTTTAAATAAGATGATATTCCTGTTGCTGTTTCTTTGAAGCATTTCTCATGCAATCTGGGTTTTGTTCATAAAGTCTGCACACTCCTATGTGTTCAAGATTTCTACCTATTTTCTCTTCCAGTAGATTTATTATTACTGTTTCAATATTTAGAACTTGATCCACTTTCACTTTAGGGTATGGTGATAGACATGGGTCTAATTTTAATGTTCAGCATGTGGAAAGTCAGCACACTTATTAAAAGGTTATCTTTCTTCCAGTGAACATGTTTGGTCCCTTTGTCAAAGATGAACTGACTGAGTGGGCTTGTATTTGTGTCTACATCTTCTAGTCTGTTCCACTGATGCTCAGGTTTGTTTTTTATGATTACTGATTTTATCTCAGTAGTTTATAGTATAATTTCAAGTCAGATGTTGTGGTGCTCCCGGGATTGCCTTTGTTACCCAGAATTCCTTTAATTTTCTAGGTTTCGTCTGGTTCAAAATGTATTTTAGCCATGTTTTCTTTGGTTCTGTGAGGTATGCTAACAGTATTTTGATCGGGATTGCATTCAATCTGTATAATAATTTAGGGATTATGGCCCTGATTACTGTGTTTGTTCTTCCTATCCATGAGTATGGGATATCTTTTCATTTTGTGACATCCTCTTTGGTCTTCCTTTTCAGAATACTGTAGTTTCCAATTTACTGATCTTTTACTTTGTTAGACTGACTTCTAAGTATTTCATTTTTTGGATGCTATTTTGAAGGGTTTAGTTTCCATAATTTCTCTCAGTGAACTTGTTTGTGTACAGAAATGCTATTGATTTTTGAGTGTTGACTTTGTATCCAGTTATGCAACTGAAGCTTGTTATTAAATCTAGCAGTCTTCTGACGGGTGGAGTTTTGGGGGTCTTCTATGAAGAGTATCATATCACCTGCAAATAATGATAATTTAACTTCTTCCTTTCCCATCATTATTCCTTTTATTTCTCTCTCTTGTATAATTGCTCTGGCTGGTGTTTCCCAAACTATATTAAATAGGAATGGAGATTGTGGGCATCCTTGTCTTGTTCCTGAATTTAGAGTGAAAGCTTTAAGTTTTTTTCTTTTTCCATTTAGTATGATGTTGGCTGTTGCTTTGTCATAGATGATATTTATCAGGTTGAAATAAAGATGATGTATTCAGATTTTCTCTAGGGTTTTAATCATGAATGAGTGTTGGACTTTCTCAAAAGCTTTTCTTCAACTGTTGAGATGATCATGTGATTTTTGTCTTTAACTGTCGATATAGTGTATTACATTTATTGATTTGCCTATGGTAAAATATATCTATATACCTGAGATGAATATCCCTTTGTCATAGTATGTAATCTTCTTGATGATTTGCTACATTCTGTTTGCTAGTATATTATTGAGGATTTTTGCATCTATGTTCACTAGGGAGACTGGTCTGTACTTCTTTTTCTTGGTTTGGTCTTTCCCTAGTTTTGGTGTCAGGGTAATATTTGCCTCCAGGAATGAGTTAGGGTGTATTGTTTCCCTTTAACTTTCATTAAACAGTTTGAGGATATTGGCATTAAATCTTCTCTAAATATGTTGCAGAATCTAGCAGGACCTGAACTTTTCTTTGTTGGTAAAATTTTAAATATATTTGACTTTAGTTTATTGATATTGAGTTATTCATAATTTTTATATCTTCTTGATTCAGCTTTGGTAATCCATACATATCGAGGAATCTGTTCATTTCTTCTGTGTTTCCCATCCTATGAGAGTAAATATTTTCAAAGTAGGTGTTGATGATCTCAGAATTTCCACAGGATCTATAGTGATTTCACTTTTTTCATTCCTCATGGCATGAATTTGAGTCTTTCCTTTATTTATAATGTTGGCTTAAATTTTGTCAATTTTACTTATTCAAAGAATACATTCTTTGATTCAATGATTTTTGTATTGTTTTCTTAGTCTCAGTTGCATTTATTTCTGCTCTGATCCTTATAATTTCCTGCCTTTTGTGGGCTTTGGGCTTGACTTACTTTTTTATAGATGCTTGAGGTACAACATTAGTTGTCTATTTGTGCTCATTCTATTTTCCTGATGTGAGAATTTGCTGGTATAAGTCTTCCTCTTGGGACTGCTCTCACTGTGTCCCACATGCATTGCCTTTCTTTGCTATATTTGGCATCCATGGTTTCCATCATTTTCCTATGTGCCTCAATTTTTTTAACTACGTCTACTCTAGAGTTGCTGAACCATTCCTTTATTTTGCTATTCAATTTTTCTTTACCAGAGAGATTATTTCTGATCTGACTTTCTCTATAGCTTCATAGATTTGTTTCTTTACTTCAGCTGCTGGTTTTTCAAAAATTTCAGTTGTGCGCCTTCCATATTCCTGTCTCACTGTTGCCCTGACATTTTTTGGCTGCACTGAAGATCTGGAAATTGCATTTTGTGTCTGCATCTTGTGGTATTTTATTATAAAACTTTTATTTTTTTCTGTGTTGATTCTTGAAAGTTTTTGTAGCATGTAGCTTTATCACTAGTATCAAGGCCTCCCTAGGAAATGTCTGTTCTTCAGGGATGTCTTCTGTGCGTAGGAGGTTCTTGTCTTACGCCTGTCTCAAGTTCCCATCTTCTAAATTTATTAAGAGTGAGATGGTGGTAAGTCTGCAGTCTGCTCAGTCTGCAGTCCTTGGTACTGCGCTGTGGTGAGGTTATTACACCAGATCTTCCCAGTATTGTTACAGAGGTGAGAACAACTTATTACAACACATACGATATCCTAGCAATGTATTAAAATTAGCAATAAAAGTATCATCAAAGAAAGCTTAGAAACTGACAAACTGTTGCTTTTTGGTTCTTGGGGGTTTTCTGGGGGGGATACTGGTAATCAAAGTCATGACCTCGCGCTTGCACAGCAGGCTCTGTGCTGCTGAGTTACGTCCCCAGCCCCAGGTAAAGCTTTTTGTGTGTGTGGTACCAGGGATCAGGTTGAGGATGTTGCACTTGCCAGGCAGGCCTTTATTCCACTGAGCTCTATCCCCAGCCCATGACAAGCTGTTGTAACTACTAATTTTGTGCCATTACCCATAGGAGCAAAATATGACTATAGAGTTAGATAACTAGAGTTACAGAGCAGAACCCTTCATCAATTGGGAGCTTGAATGTAAAGTGTTTCCCCTTGGTAGAGGGGTTTTACCCTGTGGTGCAAAATTTAGGAAAGATAGTGGATAAAATAAAGATAACTGAAGAGAAGTAAAGTAGAAGCAATGCTGGAAGAAAAAGGATGATCACAGGAGCTTCGGGAACGTGGAGAAGAAGGAAGAAGTGAACGAATGGAGTAAGCAAGGGATTAGCAAATTCAATCAGAAAAATTGGAGAGCCTATTCCTTCATAGGAAAATATGATTTAAATCTAGGGAGATAAATTGAGAAAAGGGGGAAATAAGACAAATAGATTAGACGACAAATATAGGTAAAAGACAAAAAAGTAAAAGGAAACAACAAAGAGAGAAGACAAATAAAATAAAATATTAAAAATAAAATCACTCTGGTGTGCACCAAGAGCCTAAAACTACTGAATAATGCTGTAAAACTTGTAGTAGAGTTTATGCTGAGTGCGAGGATGACCTTGGCCTCCACAGATGGGGGCCCGGGGCCTGAGATTTCATCTAGTACTTTATGTATGTCCCTTAGCAGCCTGCGCACTCCTTGCCCTGTTTCTCTAGGCATCTCTTTCCCAGTTGTTGTGCTGCTTTCACACAGGAACAGAGCTGCTCTCAGTCCTCTGCACAGTTGGCCCCTCCTGGTTCTTGCTCACTCTTCTGTTTTTCTCTTCCACTGCCAAGTTTTTGTCATTTCAGGTCATTTGTTTCAGGGTGGGGTGGGATGCTATGATGTTGTCTGATGCTCTGTTCCTATAGGTGCCATCCAAAGCTGTTCAGTCCAAGTTCTTATTCCTCTCCTGAGGGGAAAATATTAACTTACCACTCATTGCTTTATGAGGTCCACCAACACTGCCATCCACCTCTGTTGTAATCTGTAACTTCATCGGGCCAGGTGTTGAGGGTTGCTTTGGGTTGCCATGCTGTTCCTGCCCTGTGGCATGCGGACAGCCCTGTAATGCACCATGGTGGAAGGCTGTTTCTCATTTCTCATAGCCCCACGTCATGGGGGGGGGGTTAGCTGTTCCATTTACTACACATTCCTGTAGACTTTAATCTTGGCCCTAAGTGTTCCAGTCAGTGTTCTAGTTCATAAAAGCAAAGGGGTGAAAAACAAGAAAAAAGAAGAAAAGAAAAGAAAAGATAAAAAGAAGAGAAGAGAAGAGAAGAGAAGAGAAGAGAAGAGGAAAGGAAAGGAAAGGAAAGGAAAGGAAAGGAAAGGAAAGGAAAGGAAAGGAAAGAAAAGAAAAGAAAAGAAAAGAAAAGAAAAGAAAAGAAAAGAAAAGAAAAGAAAACTGGCTGCTGTTCTGCCCCATCCTCTGTTTGGAAGATCGCAAAAGAGGCAAGGGAACTTATAAACCAAGTCTATCCTGTGTGGCTTGATTTAGCCACAATATTTTAGTACATTCCTTTCTTTCCACCTTTTTAAGCTTTCAAGTATGGTGGGAATTCACCCATGATCCAGTGACCCCCCAGCCCGACGTGCCAGCTGGCTATTTTATTATGTCCTTTATCTATATTTCACTTGATCTATGAATTCTTTATTTCAAATTGATTTTGGTTTCAGAATGCATCCCTTTCTTCCCATTACCTGTATTTTTAGTTGAGCTTTTCTGAGTACCTACGAATAAAGCTCCTCCTCTATGTGACCATGTCATTCTCTGCTAGAATAGTTATTTTGAAACATAAAAAGTTGAAATATCTTTTTCTCTTTTATCAGTATTGTACAAATACATATATATCAATAATTCATCAAGTATATTTAATGGAGTTAAATACATCATTTTATGAATTTTAAAAAGCAAGGCTGTATGAATTTATTCTAGCAAATGGTTTCAGAATTTTAATGATAAATAACAAAGATGTTTTATTTATGTATTTATCTAATTGAATTTTTAAAAATTACATCTATTCTATCCACAAAATATGATACATCTAATAAACATGAGTTAATGTCCCAAAGTAATTGTTTTCAAGAAAAATATCTATGAAATGTTGTAGTCAAAACCTTGGAATTGCTAGTCCATATGCTACAACAGAATGTTATTCAAAAGCATTTGAAACATTTTCTGGTGTTTTTGAATTTGAATATTTACACAGAATCCAATGAATTATTTTTAACCAAACAGTTATGTGAACAAAAGCAAGCTATGGCTAATAAATGTTATGAGTGTCACACAAGAAACCACCTAGAGATAGGCTTTATCTGAGCAGATTCTAGATTTATTCTGTCTTGGTGCAGACATGCTGAGATGGTGAATGTTTCAGCCACTGGCCAGCAGAGGAATTAAATTTTCTTAGTGTTTGGGAAAGGGGTTATAATCCCAGGAATCTGGGTGGGATATTTGTGGTCAAAGTTCTCAGGATGGTCAATGAAGCTGTTTAGATAATACTGGAATTCCTGGCGTCTGGGAGATCATATGTCCTGCCCTAAATTTTCTTTATGACCATCTATTCTATTTATTGAGGGCAGGATGACCCTTTAGGGATTTCCTGTTTTTTGTAGAGGATGGCATGTTTGTTGAAAGGGTCTCTCTTGGGTCAGGCATGACAATAAGTGTACCTACTTTAAAGAATAAAACAGGAATGTTACTAGTCATGGGCATTTAAATGTCAAAGCTCAGAAGATCTAGAAAGATCTACAAACTACAAGCAAAATACTGGCCTCATAGCCAGGCCCTCTGGCTTGTCATTTGAGAGTAAAGGAAGTTAATACAATGTAAAAACTATGGACCTAAAGTCAGATAGTGTAATGGGAAAAATTGAGTCAACAGTAGGCAGGAGCTCAAGAAAAGAAAGGTTTCTGACACTAGCAGACCCCGGAGGAGTAACCTCCAAATTTTGAGGTGATAATTACAGAGAATTTGTTTTATTTATAGTATGGTAAACAGAAGTTACAAGAATGAGATAAGCTTTTAGCTGAAGGTTATGTCACAATGGATATTTTAAGGTGAGCATAGTTGCATGTAGCAAAGTTGTTTTTAGCACATTCACAGAAGTTTAAATTAGATGACAAATCATATGATTTTGCTCAATTCTGCGGCAGTGAACAGAATGACTGTAGTTTTATTGAACAAAATGGCTGCAGTTAGATCAGGATTTCTGCTTCATTTCCCCCTTGGTGCTCCTCAGGGATTTCAAGGGGCACCAACATTTGAGTCTATTACAGACTGTTGCATGTAGGCAGGGTTTAAGTACATTAAACTTGAAAAACCTGGGGGTCTCTCTTTCCAGAGAGCTGTCTCAACTAAACTCTGAGTTAAATATGTGCACAAGGGATTACACAACAACTCATAAGAATGAAAATTCCAATAATAATGGTCAGAGAAATAAGGCTATTAAGCCATTTTATTTGCCAGACTCTTTTTAAGTAAACTTGTAAAGGAGTCATTACTTCCAGCATTTTTAGCTAGTTCTTCTGAGAGGGATGTGAGACCTTGGAGGGCTTTGGTCATTGTGCCATCAGGGGCAATGTTGTCCAGGATAAAAGTACAGCATGAGGTTCCTATCATAACATAGGTACCATTTTTTTCTGTTAGAATCATATCCAGAGTGAGTCTATGTTTTCAGGCCATCTGGCTGGAAGGCCCGAGTTTTTCAGCTAGTTTCTTAATAGCATCGCAGTTATAATTAATAAAACTTTGTTGACTGTAGTAAGCATAGTTTATCTAACCTACATTTTTGCTGATAGCCACCCACAAAAACAGTGAATTTTTAAATCTTGCTTCTATTTGATTTTAAGATTTAAATGTAGTGGGGACCCCTCCTGGGACCTCTATTCCATCTATATAGATAGTAGAGTCAGAGGAACCTGGGGCTGACTTATTAGGCAATGATTCCAGAATGCATGGGAAGAATCAAGAGGACAGCTTGACCTCTAAGCAGTTGGAAAAGGAATGACCAGTTGGACTAGGGCTCAGGTTCCAGTCCAGCCATTGGGAAGGGGCGGGTATAGAGATTTGTTTTATAACCACAAGATATTTCCATTGGAGTAGCGAGATCCACGTGTTGAGTTAGGGCTATGTCAGTGAGGTACCTGGGGGTTATACATCCTGGAGGGCCACTTACACTGGGACCAGGGTTTTTAGTTCCTCTGTTGCGTGTGCTAAACTGCTGGTTTGTATTGGGTGACCTGACTGAGTGATGAAGCTGATGGTGGTAGAGGGATATCATGAAGAGCTGAGCTAGAGTCTGACAAGGACTGGTTTAGACCCATAGATTCAGGACTGGAAAACAAGGTAGTAATGCAAGTCTTCCCTTTAAGGTTAGGTGTTTCCCTGTTGTCCCTGGAAACAGCTGAGGGTAACCAATCCAAAGATTGACAATAAGTATAGCAGTAAAATCGTATTTTTCAAGTTTTCCCAGTTGACTGGTGCAGAGTTTAAATGAGTCCTAGGACAAAGCAGGGAAACCAATAAAACATTCCAAGGTCAGCATCCTTAGGCTTCAGCAGTGTGTAGACCTGTCAGCTTCCAGGTGTAACAGGAGCAGGGTTTGCTTTTCTCTGGCAACAGAGGGTAGTCTTCAAGGGGTTGTCTGGATCAGGTGATGCCTCCCAATCCCCAGTGACAACAGGGAAGGCTCTCTTCTTGCTACTGTGATGTATTCAAGGCTGCATCTCTGCAACTTTAACAGCTGTGGGGGTGAATCCAGTGAGCCCAGGTGATCATCAAACATGAAGAGGAGCCATATGAAGAAGGTCAGTCCACATGGCTTTGGTTTTATGGGAGAACTTGGTTAACGTTGTCTCCAGGTCTGGTTTATCTAATCCACCTTTCCAGAACTATGAAGCCTATATGCACTGTGAAGGTTTCATTTTATTTGGAGCAGTTTAACCAGGTTTTGAATAATTTCTGCCACAAAGGCTTGGCCTTTGTCCCTTTCTATGAACAGAGTGAGTCCATTTCTGGACAGTGCTTGATTGACGTTGGAGGAATTTTCTGGGTGGGGAAAGCTTTTATTCGGTTAGAGAAAGTACAGACTAGGACCAGAAGAGAGCTGTATTCTTTGTTGGATTTGACTTCTGTGAAGTCTACTCATATATCTTTAAAAGGTGATGTTCCAGTAAGGTGGATCCCCAGAGGGTGCTAAGGCCTCTGAAACATTATTTTGAGCACAGGTTTGACATCTCTGACAGCCAGTGGAGCACGTGCTGGCAAGGTATGGGATCTAATAATAGCAGCCTAAGAACTCTTCTGTGGCTGTTTTTCTTCCGTGGTTTAGGTTATGGTGTTTTTGAACCCAGACACAAGCCATCATTGGGGATGATAATTTCTCCATCTGGAAGTGTCCACCAAGGGCTGGATCTGTTAGTGGCTTGATCTTATTTTTCCCAGTGATCTTATCTTCTTCCTTTGTATATGCAGGAAATTGAGTTTTGATTACAATCACAGTGCCAGGAAGAATGTCCATTCAAAGTTTTAAGTTTGTTTGTATGGTGTTTTTGTCCCTGGATGTTCCTTCAGCAGCTGCTTTTGTAATTTTATCTGTTTTATTGTTTTCTTAGGAGATGAGACTTTTGAAGCAGGGAAACCAATAAAACAGGAGCAGGGTTTGGTTTTCCCTGGCAGTGGATCATTGCCAGTTTGGTAGGGCTCCAGACAGCAGCAAGAAGCAATAGAATTTCCTTTTTGCTTTTACTGATTTTTCCCGCTGCTCTGAGTAATCCTCTCTCTATATATATCCTTCTGTGAATGTGAACTGTAGCATAGACATAATCTAGAGTCTGTGTAGATATTGACCTTTTTGTTTTCAGACCAATTGAGGGCATGTATGAGGGCTTATAGCTCAGCTTGGTGTGCAGACCATCCCTGCAGGAGAGCTTCTTCCAAAATAACCTTGTCCAAGGTGACCACGGTATATCCAGCCCGTTGGACTCCATTCCTAAAAGAGCTACTTCCATCTGTAAACAGTGTGTATTAAGCATCTGTTAAGGGGGTTCATATTTAAATTGGTTTGGCTCAAGAATAGTTCACCAGTTAGTTCCAGCCAGTTACGGTCAAGAAGGCACAGCTCAGTGGGCAGGTCTAAAGCAACATTGAATGATTTTACCACCACAAGAGTCAGGCAAGGATTTCTGTATAAAAGTCCTTGGTACTGGGTGACCTGGCTGTTGGAGAGCCAGTGATGTCCTCAGTTATTCAGGAGGTCCAATACAGTATGTGGCAACTGGATGGTTAAGTTTTGGCCTAAAGTGAGATTGTCTGCTTCCTTGATGAGAAAGACAGTGGCTGCTAGAGCTAGGAGGCAAGGTGGCCAGCCCTTAGCTACTGGACACAATTGTTTCCACATATAGGCCTCCGGGTGCTCCCAGGGGCTGACAGTTTGAGTAACCACCCCTGAACCCACACGTCAACACATTCATCAACAGACTAGTTGAATGGACAAGTTACATCTAGAATTCCCAAGGCTGGGGCTGTAGAGAGGGCTTTTTTTAATGTCATTGAAGAATTTTTCTTGTTCTGGGTTCCAGTCAAAAGTGTCGTAGGGTTTTTCAGATAAGGCATCATATAGGGGCTTTGCTTTTAATGCAAACCCAGCAATCCAGATCCTGCAGAAGCCAGAAGCTCCAAGGAATTCTTGTTAAAGAGTGAATTTTTGTTGAAGTTTCTTTCATGTGGTTGGGACTGGGATGGAACAAGTGACCTCTTTTCTTTCTGGTCCAAGAGCATTGTGTCCCTGAGTTAAGTCAGAGTCCAAATATCTGACATTTTGCAGATTTGTGCCTTTTTCCAAGATACCTGGTAGACAGTTTCTGTCAGATGTTGTACCAGAGATTATATGCCTTTCCAGCAGGTAGTTTGGGTGTCACTAGCCAAGATATCATCAGTGTAGTGGAGGAGGGTGCAGTGATATTCTATGCTAGGGAAACTGTCGAGGTCACTTTCAAGGGCTTTTTCAAAGAGGGTGAGCAAGTTTTTGTATCTTTGGGGAGGCATTTCCAGGTCAGCTGAACTTTACATCCAGAAATAGGATCTTCTCATTCAAAGGTAAAGAGGGCCTGGCTGACAGGAGCCAACCGAAGGCTGAAGAAGACATCCTTTAGGTTCAGACAGGTGTACAAGGAGACTGTGGGTGTCAAAAGATTGAGGAGTTATATGGGTTTGCTACTGCAGCATGGACAGCAACCACAATGACTTCGATGACTCAGAGATTCTGAACTGATGATATCCTCCATTTAGTTTCTTTACTGGTAGGAGAAGTATATTCGAAGATGATTGACAGTCTATTAACATTGTGCATTTCTGAAACCTCTGGACATGTGGTTGAATTCCTAGTCAAATCTCTCTTGGCATGGGATACTGGTACTGTTTTATGCAGGTGGGGGTTGCCCTGAGATGGAGTTCCACAATCAAAGATGGTTGACAGCTAGTCCAGAAGCAGAGTCTTCAACCCAAACTCTGGGAAAGAGAGTCTTGAGAGTTTCTGGGTTGGTTTCATCTGTGTGTGTACCCATCAGTCACCATTCTTCTTGAGGGGGGTGGTGGCAGAGAAGCAGACTGCCCCAGAGAGAAGGGGATGGTGGCCCCTAACTTCAATAGGATATCTCTCCCCAGGAGTGGGATTGGGCACTCTAGCAAATAGAGGACCTCATTTGTGATTTGATGTCCTCCTAGGCTGGAAGTTCATGCCTGACAGAAGGGGCGAGAGGCAGAAGTCCCAGTTGCCTTGGTGATAGTAACCTTTTCTGACAGAGGAGCAACAGCTTAGGTAACTAGAGTGTTCTGCTACACTGTTGACCAGGAAAGTCATAGGTTGGCCCCAGTGTAAAGATGAACTTTCAGTGGGCTCTCTTCTGGGGGCCCATGTGAAAAAGGGAGCCCTGTCTGGCCTAGTCCGAGCCTGTCAGACAAATGAAAGTATTGTCATGTGATCTAGGTTAGGGGTTTTTTAAATTGTTATCTTTTAGTCTGAGTGGGCATTTATTCTTCCAGGGTCCATCGTATTTACACCTTGCACATTGGTCTCTGTCTAGAGGACATGGTCCTCTAATAGACTGGAAGGAGTTGATGGTGTAGACTAGGAGGAATAGCTGAAGTTTAGTGCCTGTCTGGGCATGCTCAGTTCTTTTTGAGGCTGTAGTTGGGGAGGAACTGGTCTACCAAGACGCACAGCAAGGAGAAAGCCTTTTGGCTTGGCATAACAGTTGGCTTCATGTTGTCCCCATTTTTCCTCACATTATGATTGTTTTAGACTTTATGAAAATCTGGAGAAGCTGTGCTGTATTCATTCCTGCAAAAATGTCTGCCATTTGGATTTTTTTTGCCCACAGTCCACATCTGCACTGGGGCCAACCTATGACTTTTCTAGTAAACAGTGGGGCTGAACCTTCTGTAGCTACCCAACCTATGCTTCTTCTGTCTGAAGAGAAGGTTATTACCATGGCCAAGGTATCTGGGAATCTTGCCTGTCACCCTTTGTGCCAGTCATAAACTTGCAGCCTGGGAGGACAGCAAATCACAAATGAGTTACTCTACTTGCCCAGTGCTGCTTATGAAATGAGGGCTGCATTTATCATCTGTAGACTTTCTGGGGCCTCATGGTCAAAAAGAGTATAGACCCTGTCGGCTTCACAGAGTCTCTCGTAAAAGTCTGAATGGTTTTATCAGACTTCTGAGTAACAGTAGTATCGTTTGACATATCGATGCCCTTTTGGCCCATCCTTTGTTGCCTTTGAGAAGGGTTTGATGGTATCGCTGGATTGCTTTGTTTCTTTTTTTCTGGGCTGTTATAATCCCAGGCAGGGTGACGTTTTGGGAAAGGCCATGACAACCTATCCATCAGGGCTGACAGCCCATGGAGGGACCTCTCCCTTTAACCAGTTTTTGTTTTTCATTCATAATGCAGTAACATTTCTCAGGGTTGAACAGAGTCAGAAGAAGCTGCTGATAGTCATACCAAGTGCATGATAGATGATGCCTTCTGGTGAGGACAGGCATGTAAGGGCAGCTATAAAGCAGAAGACTGAGGGGAGAATTTTGGTGGCTTAAAGCGAACAACGACTGACTGCACTCCCTAGAGCTGGGGGTAGATAGGCAGGCAGGATATCAAAAGGACTGGTGGATAGGCTAGGAGCTGATGAGTCAGGAACAACAGAAGGATTGTTCAGTAGCTCAAACTGGTTCCACTGGCTGGGAGTAGATAAGTCAGGAGCAAGAGGGTGAAGGCTGGCTGGGGAAGTGTAGGTGCTGGCAGCAGCTGTGGTGACTGATAAGGGGTGATAAGTCTGCCACAGAGGAACCCTGAGGAAGAATGGGGTTTTTGTGCAGCTGAAGAGCTGAGTTGGTTTAATTTAAGCTCCATAATCACCAGAAAAGTCCTTTTAAAAAATTATTTAGGATACATTCCACAATTTTAAGCTTTGACTAATTAGATCCCATTCTGACTCCCTACCTGTATGTGGTGTTCCCTTGTCCAGTGACACAAGAGACAGACAAAAGTGAGGTACTCTCTTTGTTAGAATACCAATCAGGTGCTTGTCTGTCTACTCATCTGTCAGGAAGAGTCTACGGCCATACCACCCTGAACGCGCCCGATCTCGTCTGATCTCGGAAGCTAAGCAGGGTCAGGCCTGGTTAGTGCTTGGATGGAAGAACATCTGTCAGGAAGGAAGGTTTGTTTTAGCAATAGGAACACCTGTATCCCCAGGCCAATTCATAACGTCCATTACAGAGGTTTGTGTCACCTCAGAGCAGTAGTACAGACCATGCAGCCACAGGACAAGCCCATCTGACCTCCATAGCTAAAGCTGTAGAACTATACGGATGACCATGTGAAGTAGCTGGATTTACCATGGGTGATGTACATTCACTCACCTGTTCTTTGAGAGGTTAAATCATTCCACCCCCCATCCAGAAAACAGAAATTGACTAGAAGGTGCTCAGGCTTCTCTTCTATCCTTGCCTTGAGACAGGCAGACAACAAGGAAAATAGAAAAACCCAGGATGGCTTTACCACAGGTCTGGACCATTTGGTTTTGCTGTCCTTTAAAGCTGGTGATGGAGGGGTGTGTCCCAGTCCATATCCCAGGGGCTGGGAAGGGGACCTCAGAGGTCAGTCAGAGGGGCATGCCTCCAATTCAAGTACTGCTCGTTTGCGGAGTAGGGCAGACCTGTCTCCATGACTCATGACAAGGGCTGTGCAGGGCTGTAGTTGTCATTCTAATTTCCTAGCCCAGTGCACCAGAAATTGTAGTGGGAAAAATTGAATCAACAGTAGCCATGAGCACAGAAGAAAGGAAATTTTATTGATGCTAGCAGACCCCAGAGGAGTAGCCTCCAAAGTCTGAGGTGGTAATTACAGAGAGCTTGTTTTATATAGAGAATGATAAACAGAAATTATAAGAACAAGATAAGCTTTTAGCTGAAGGTTATGATACACTGAGTATCTTAGGGTGAGCATAGTTGTATGTAGAAACTTGTTTTTAGCACATTCACAGAAATTACAATTTGATGACAAATCATTTGATTTAGCTGAGTTTGGTGGCAGAGAACAGGATGATTGCAGCTTTACTGAACAAAATGGCTGCAGCTAGGTCAGTATTTCTGCTTCAATAGAAGAAATTAAAACTAGATTTAAAAAGAGGTAAATAAATTGATATTTTAAAATTCTACATAATTTCTGCTAAAAAAAATACAAAAGCCAAACAAGTCTCTTTTTTCCCTTTTTAGAAAATCACTCAAATAATTCCTATCGGTCATTTTACAATAAGCCTATAAGGCAAGGTTCTGGACCTGTCCTTTTCACCTGTAAATAATATTCGTTTTACCCCCCAGGAAACAAGCAGCACTATTTGCGGGCAGCATATTGCAACTTCAAATACATAGATGGCTTCTAATGTAACCTGACACACAGTGAGAATTTACAACCCAGATCACACGCAACTCTGGCTCATATTATGTCTCATTGCTCTCAGCTCCCACACTCCCTGCTTCAGTGAGTCTTAAAATCACTGTCTAACGAACTCCTTTCTTCCTTCTTTGTGGTGCATCCCAAAAATTCTTTTCTGCATTGACAGTCATCAAATCTGCTAAAGTATTTTATAAGGGTGAGTTAGTTTTCTTGTTTTTGGTATTAGGGACATTTAGACCCAGTTATTTTAAGAAATCAGAAAGGAAGCACAACATAGGTGGGCAGTGTTTACTCAGACACATATTCATGCATATAAAAAACTGCTTATTCCTTATCATAGACTCAGTAAGGAAGTTTTTAAGCTGATTTTTATTAGATACAGTCTAATGAACAGAAACTTCTCAATTGCTTCTATTTCTCTATGGTAATAAGTCCTAGAGATATCTGTTGTACAAATGGACTTCTGTCTAGCAGAAGAGTCGTCTTAAAGACCCTTAGGAATTTTTGAGTGATTTTCCCAAAAGAAAAAAAAAAAGACTGGTTTGGCTTCTGTATTTTTTTAGCTGCAGTTAAGTACAATTTTAAAATATCAATTTCCTTACCTCTTTTTTACCTAGTATCAACTTTTTTACCTAATATCTACAGCTGCTTCCACTTCTCTATTGGAACAAGCTCTAGAGATATCTGTTACACAAATGTACTTCAAGTAGAAGCAGACAGTCTTTATAAACCACTCCTGCTCATGTAATCAGTCCTGAGAGCATTTTGGAAAAGCGAACCCTGAAACTGATGTTGTCATAACATAGAGACCATGATAGGGCTGGGAAACAGGCAGAGCTTTTGCCCTTACCTGTCACCATAAGCATGATTTGTGCGGTTTTTTCCACTTGCATCACTCAGAAATTTAAAAGCTATAAACAATTTTTCTTTTAGCCAATGTCTGACAATTGCAAAGTGCTCTTTCTTTTTGAACCCATTCTGCTAATACCGGAAAGAACCTTTATACTGAATCATGTTATGTAACAATTTTGTGAATCTAAACAATAAAATTTTAAGTAAAAGAGTAATGAACTAACGAGATACCAATATATATGCCCCTTTTTAAAAATGTCCAACCAATTCTGATTATCAAGAGTATTTACGATCCTAACAAATTGGGAAACTTAATTATATTCACTTTATGCACTTTATAACATTCATGAAACTAAAAATATACTTTTTTAAAATTAAAAAACTGACAGGGGCCGGGAATGTAGCTCCTCGGCATAAGCACCTGCTTAGCAAACATGAGGTCAAGAGTTCGATTCCCGGTCCCAAAAAACCCAAAAAAACAAAAAAACCTGACAAAACAACAATGAAGACAAAACCAAAACAACATAAAAACAAGAAAAATGATACATGATCTACAGACAAAATGATGAGATTTATAATGGTTGCTATACTGCATACTGTTATCTTCAATGAAGTTGCTTAATCCACTAGACATAAGAATGTAAGATTGATCAAACAATCAAAGACAGTAACAAGTAAAAAATATTAAAATAATTTTAAAAATTGGAAACGATGCAGAGCTTTACCATTCAAAATGGTAGGAGTTCGACAATGGTTCTTACACTGCATATTGTTTTCAGATCAGTCATTCTAATTACCGAATTCAAGCGTGTAAAATTGGTGATGATAAAAGAAAATTTTAAGCATTGACTGTTCCTCTCAATAAACTACAGACATCAGCAATACAGCTATTCCAGTTATCCTTACATATACAATAAATTTTGTTTTTCGTTTTTTAAAAAAACCAGCATAACATATACTGCCTCTCACGAGGTGTATCTATCCCCCTCAATAAATATTTGTTACTCTTAAACTCCATTGCTCCTCACAATTCAGTCTTCAGATTTGGAGAACAAGAACTCACCATGTCAGACATCTAGCTGGTTGGGAGTTATAATATTTCCCTTAAATAGCTTGGAGGTCCTATATTATTTCTATATCACTATCACATATTCCCTTGGACTAGTGCCAGATTAAACCTGTTCTATCAAAGACATACTTGGTTTCACGTCAGATATAAATGAATAACTGAAAATAGCGCTTTCCTGACTTGCTCCATGTACAGCATTCATGAACTGCAGTAATTCTGGACACTGTGTTCTGCACATGTGCCCTGGGTATCATGGCTTTGATAGATTATGTCCACTCGCTTGACTGGTTTTTACCCAGCCCTAACCTCCTACCACATTTCCTCTTAAGAGATATAACCTACATGGTTCTTTGTGGAATGCTGAGGACATGGATGTCTCTTTCTTCATACAAATGCTTCCTGCTGAAATTGGTTTAGGTCCTACCTACTGCAGACTACCTCTCTGACTGCCTTGAGATTTGAGGACTCACCAGATAGGCTGTAAATAACTTGTCAAAAGATAGTGAGAAAAGAGTTAGTGCCTATATATGGAAAATTGTGCTTCCTATTCAATGGGAGAAATCTCTATGAATTAGAAGACTCATAGTCTGTAGTTTGGATCATCTGAAAGCAGATCTTTTGAAGCCTGATTAGTACAAATTTTATTCTTAGTTCAAAAGGCAGAGGCAAAATATGAAAAAAAGCAGGTCAGAAATTTCCTGGTCTTTCTGAAAAGGTAGACTGCATGATAGTTCACCAATAAGACAGTAGTTTTCCATGGTATTATTTGGGAGAGCTTTTCCAAGGAGTTTTATTTTTATGCTTCTTGTGGAGAAAGCGTGGCAAAGAGGAATATTAAGAAAACAACCACGAACCTAACAATGGTTGTTGTAATACATATGGAAATATTCAAATTGGTTACTCAGATAAACAAATATAGGCCTGAAGATTGATCAAACAATTAAAACATTAACTGTCCCTTTCAATAAAACAATAGAAATCAGTTGTACAACTATCTTAGCTAGCCTGTGTATACATATACACAAATTTTTTCCCTTCTGAGAGCAATAGCCCTAGAAAAATTACCCACATTATGAATCCAGTTAAAATCAGGAATCTCAGTACATGTACCCATTTAGCTATTTTGTTTTTGGGGTCATTAGTGACTCTGTTTATCTGCGCCCAGCGTGGTACCAAACTCTTGTTCCGTAAAGTGAGGCCTCAGATCTTCCAGACAATCACAAAAGTGGTTTTTTTTTTTTTGGTTGCCTTTTTCATCAGACAATTCAGATGGGCTTGGGTTTATTCTAGAAAGGTGAAACCCTACATTTACTTCTGCCACCTTTATTGCAGTGTTTGTGGCAAAGATTACCGAAAATAGGCCCTTCCATCTTGGTTTTAGTTGGTCTGCAGGAGTCCCTTGTTTCCAAGATTAAATGAGCACGTGATGTCCAGCGACCTCACTAGTGGTCTTCCTGGGCCAGTAGCTGGCAGGGCTTCATTTCCTTATAGCTACAATAGCTTGCTCTTAGCCCAAATTAATAAGATGCTTGAAGAGCCTTATATCCTCTGGGCTCACTGCCATATCAGAAGACAGAAAAGACCTCCTGTATAACTTCTCAAATGGGCTCATAGTCTGTTTTTGAAGTTTTTTGAATCCTCATGAGGGATACTGGGAGTAATCAGAGCCAAGAATCAGAAGTCTTTTAGCCAAGTTTTGCCAGAGCTTACTTTAGAGTCTAGTTGGGACTTTCAAATAACTTTCCTGAAGACTGAGGTCTCCACACAGGATGAAATGATGTTTTATTCCTAAAGCCATTTGTAGAATTGGAGAACTTCCTCCACTTTTAGTAGTAAATTTTTTTCTAGGAAGGGAGTAGGACATCATGAAACAAAATCTCAGAATTGAACATTTCTCCTTTAAATTGACGTGTCAAAGCAGGAGTAAAGAAGCTCTGACTAGGGCTCTCCTTGACCCCATTTTTGGCTATAGCTCTCGAGGAGAATTTTCAATGGAAGGAAGTTAAAACAGGGAAGTCACAGTTGTATGCAAGAAAAATTGAATGTGTTCACACATGACATTCAGAATCATGTGGAGTTAGTTGCAGAAGGTGGAGATGTCTGTGGACAGATGCTATGCAGTTTGCCCCAGGTCTCTTGAGTCTTCTTCATCAGAGTGGAAAGTGAGGGTTTTCACTGGCCTAGCCCAACCCTGGGAGTGAGAATACTCCATCTTCCGGTGACATGAGTCAGGCATATCAGCCACCTGACAGATGGAGCAGAGCCTGTGTTGTGACCTGGGTAGAACAGTCACATGCCCAATGTCTAGATTTCTTGTTTATAAAACAGGAATTCTTTCCTTGATTGGCCCTGGGTTTTCCCTTGCATGACTTCAGTGGACTTAAAGCGTGGTCAATTGTGACAGCAATAATTTTGGCTTTTATTTTTTTCAGTGACTCTTCTTCTCATCCTCCTCCAGATCCTTATTGTTGAACACAGAAAAGTGTTTAGCAACTTGATCAGAGAGTACTAAGGAGCACATCTGAAATTTTTGTAATTTTCACTGGCTATCTGGTATCAATTGATTACTGAACTGTTGTCCCATGAAAGCCTGCCCCTTTTGGAAAGATGAATTTGTGTTTATTTATTTAATGAAAGGTTCTAGTAATTTGCTATAAAAAGCAGTTGGATTTTTCTCTTTACCCTGTGTTAACTCTCCTGCCTTCTCAAAATTACCAGGTTTCTTAGTGCACCCTTTTATTCTCATGATAAGAGCAGTCATTGTTCTAGACCCCATGTTTAGTCAATTCCAAGTATTAAAATTTCAGTTTGGTTTTTGTCAGAGGGAGTGTCACAAGTCTGAAATGATTCCCTTCTCTTTCTGCAGGAAATTATTCATGTATGCATCTCCTAGAATATTACAAGATTTTTTCAATCTAGGGCATAGGAAGTCATTACAACAAACTGGACATCTCACCATAAGAGGTCAAAAGCAAGGGTCAAAGTTTGAAAACTATCTGCAACCTACCTGTATCTTCTGAAAATTGGTCTAATATTTATTTACAATGTTGTGTATCTTCCACTGAAAAAGGAATCTGGACTTGGAGTAGTTCTCCTCTCCTCTTGGTACCACTTGTAGTGGCAGGATAAGCTGAGAGTCAGAAGAGTAGGAAACTTAACTCTGAGTATGCCTTGCAGGGATTGCTGCTGATTGAGTAGCACAAGGAGGCTGGAGAATACTGTTACTCTGGGGTGCTAGCCTCTGGTGGAGTTCTGTGTAATTTGTAGAGGCTGGGACTGATTTACTGGACTGAAGATTATAAGGAACAGGTTAAGGAGATGCTCCCCCCATGGGTTTTCTTTCATTAAACAGGTGAGAGAGAAACACATCCCCTAGAATGACAGGTGGGAGTCTAAGGATAGTATCATCAATGATATCATTTGTTTTCTCTGGCACCCCTTTAAGTAAAACATCTCTTGGGCTTTTG